>JAHZMX010004041.1:0-11856 GCA_027743895.1 Seira musarum
ATAAAGCATCCGAATTTTTTTTGCTTGCCACATTTCCAGGTATTCAGGTGCATAGAATTTGCCTACACACTTTTTTCCACAAATAAAAAATACGTTGAGTGACCGTATTTATTTGAGAGAGTCTTCCTCACCATACATTTGTACTAGTGGTATCTAAGCTACCAGTGAATTTCGCAATATGGTGCAATTTTTTATTCCGGCGATCAGTTCGTATTTGCACACTATAATAATACGACGTCTCAAATATAAAATAGATCTCTTGCTATTCCAAGGTATCGTATAAATTGTATTAACTCTACGGTTGGAAATGTGCCTGGAAATAAATACAATTTCATTTGATCTTATTTCAATAAATCCGTTATATTAAAAAAAAACTGTTCGGTACATCAATAAAACTGGAGCTTCGTATGTAATTAAAAATGAAGCTTAGAAAATCAATTTTTTTTGGTCCAATGAAATTAACCGCAATTTATTAATATAAAATATATTACACGGGCCGACGCGACGTAATCCATAGTAGCACAAAAACCTTTAAGCTTAATAAATTAACATTAAGCGCCTAATAAAAAGCAAAACATGGTAAACGACATGCAGATTCTCCGAAAAATTAATTTAATTTTTGTTTCACTTTTTTTCATCTAAAAATAAGTCAAAGCAACAGCAATGCAAGTTGAACTGCTGAAGTGTTTTATGTCTTTTATCTATTTTATTTTTTACGTAAAATATTTTTCTCTCCCGTTTGGCTCACGTTTATAGTTATAATTTCTGCATACTTTCGGAAGAAAATTGCATTCTTTTTACAATAAAATTGGCTTATTCTTGAAATGAACAAGGAAAAGAAATTATCCGGGTTTCTTTCCTCATCTCCGAGTCTATGAAATAATGCGTTGCAGCCTTCTGCATTAATGAAAAAAATTCCATTTTGGGCTTTGTTTGTTTTTGTGTGTGTATCTGTAATACAGCCGACTGTTTGTGAGCAAAAGACTGGGTTCGTTGCCTTTTCATATTTTCTTAAAAAAATATTTTCGCCTATCCTAAATTTTCGGTTAAGTTCCTTACGCTCGCTTCTTTTGCAAATTGCGAGTTTATTACAGGAACCGTCTTTTGCGTACCTTATTGTTAAAAAATTTCCTTGTTTTGAAGGAAAGCTATTTCCTAAATAAATAATAGGTTCTACGCCGTTTTGTCTGCTTGGTATATTTTGCATGAGATTGCATAACAATGCGATGAGCAGTTGACAAAAAACTTATTTTGTCGACAAAAAAGGTCATTGCATTTTTGGTGCGAAATTCAAGGAAAAATATCTAGATCAGGCGATGACGAAGAACAATATTTTTAGAAAGCAGAAAGTGTAAAGTTGAGAAATTGTTTAAAAAATTCAGGAGCTTTTTACGTAACCAATGCATTTCAAGTTGGTGAATAAAAATATTACTCTCGGAGGTGCTTCACACATCTAAACTTCGTTCAAAATTTGCATTTCAAAAACTACACACCTCACCATAAACTTTCCTGAAGGCATGTGACTCTTTTATAACCTGACGTAAGTTTTAATCGGGTTATACCCGAGAATATGTTCAGCGGAAGATAACTGTTGTTTTGAGTAAGGCTACATAATTAATTTTCATTGCATATCTCGTTAGCTAAAAATTCGACTGGTTTCAATAAACATTTGAGATCCTGTGAAAAATTCTATTGGATGGTTTATTGTGACGGAATTTCTATTATATTACAACTGCTGATTGGTCGATTTCGCTAGGTCAACGTGTGCAAAAGAGCGTGATTGCGAGACATGAAATGAGAAAATCTGAAGGTTTCATAAACACGAGGCATGATCCTATTACAATGTTGTTTGCCCGCACTCACGTGTGTGATACGACATTAGTACAAAACAGTATAAAAAATTTCCTCCAAAATGAGATAACGAGTATCACAAGAATTAGTTCATACTATTTATGGTAGTCATGGAGGACATTTGGATGGACGAGCTAATTAAAATGGTAGCGGTGACATGCTTTTTTGTTTACAAAACAATGACAAAGAATAGGGAAATTCTACTCCACATGTTCATGTTTATATTTAGGCGATGTTGATGATGTAGAGGAACTTATTCTATTCTAGGAATGGTAAACAAAAGAGGATTGAGCAATGTTGAAAATGCGGGAAAAGAAACAAGCCATGCATGCCTAATTTTACGCAATTCTTGCCTTCATTACGAGACACCAGTTATTCATGGATACCATTATAAATAACCGATTCAGTTTTCGGTTTTCATTTTTTGTTTAAATGGTCTTTTAAAGTCTTTGATTTACAGTAGACAAAACAACATCTGATGACTTATTCGTTTCAACTGTATTTTGTTTCAGGATGAGGCAAAGTGTTCACGAAGATGAGGCCACAATAAGTCGGCAACACTCCTCATCCCCCGAGAACGAGAGGATTCGTTCAAGCAGTAAAAACTCCGGAGGTTCCTTGTCACCTGCCAGTTCCATTTCATTGGTTTCCCTCAAATTGTCTGCTCTGTCGACGACGAGCTCATCCTCAACAACTTCAGCAGGTGCAGCCTCATCCGCTTCCAGTCACGGTCGACATTCCTTGTCACCTGCCAGTTCCATTTCATTGGTTTCCCTCAAATTGTCTGCTCTGTCGACGACGAGCTCATCCTCAACAACTTCAGCAGGTGCAGCCTCATCCGCTTCCAGTCACAGTCGACCGACCCCACTGAATAAAATTAATTCTAAAACAAGCATCAGTAACGGTAGCGTTGCAGCCTCTAGTCGAAATTCCTCTTCAACAATTTCAACAACATCTTCTGCGTCTAATCTTCACAGGCATATTCACAATCATAGTCACAGTCATATTCATAATCAGAGGAGTGGATCCCTGAAATCTCAGAATTCATTGACGACTACAACGTCAACGACATCGAACTCTCAGTCATCATTATCATCCAGGCGTGGAGAAAACAAGAATCGCTTAATGGGCTTGGACGATTTGGACTTCCTCAAGACTATCGGTAAGTGGAAAATTTTGATGGATAATTAATTAATTAATTTAAACGCCTCCGCAGTTATTTACGTTCATTCATTAAGGCTCAATTTGGTCACAAAAAATATTACTGAAACGCAAATCCATCCAAAAAGTCAATTAAATGAGGCGTCTATTGAGCTTTAACGATCCGTATCCATTGGCCGCATTTTCTGGAAAACTGCCTTTGACGAATAGTCTTTTTTAACAGGAGACGTAGGGTATTGACATAAAATACAATTATGATATTTTTGCAGTAATATTATTACGTTTTCGTAATAATCAAAGGCGTAAAAAACTCAATTTGGATAAGTAAGCAAAGTCACAAGCAAAAAGAAAAAGAAATTTGCCAAGATGAAGGAAAAATAAAATGAAGTACTGTATCTTTTTTGCTCGTTTTATGAAGCCGTTATGACATTTTACGATGGTCGCAAATACGCCCCATCGACAACTACCCTGGGATGGTATCGT
This sequence comes from Seira musarum, assembly GCA_027743895.1. Lineage (NCBI taxonomy): Eukaryota > Metazoa > Arthropoda > Collembola > Entomobryomorpha > Entomobryidae > Seira > Seira musarum. The sequence goes on from JAHZMX010004041.1 coordinate 3,496, forward strand.
CCCGGGAGATTTTAGGATTCGTTTAAATGCTTGTACTATAAAATAAACTCAAAAATAAAGCCACAGATTTCATGTGAGCACTACATGACTTTTCTTCATTTTTCCTTGTTGCTCTGCAAGCAATTCCAACAAAGTCACCGAATTCGTTATGAATGTTTTTATGATGGCAGACATAATTCTGTAAAACCCTGCAAAGTCAATAAAACAAATTCACTGACATTCGAAGAGGAAAAAAGTGCTTCATTATTTTTATCACTTCATCAATCACGATTTTCTTGGGTTTGATGCTGGGATTTGACCATGTCATCTCAAACCAAACCGCATAAATCATTTTGGTTGATGACTGATTTGATGACCAATAAAAGGATTCACTTTATGATAGAATCAAATGCGACTCAATGTCCTCCATTTTTAATGAATATGCTCTTTTGTAATTGCGGATAACCTAAAAACCAAAATATTTTTATGATCAAAGACTTCGAAGATGGGATAAGGCAAAACATCTTTTTTAAATCTGCTTCGGCAAAGGTTTTACGGAAATCAAAAAATTCTCCTTTGCCCACCAGTGTTGAATCTCAGGTCCCTGCATAGCATCATAACCACCACAATTTTTTTTTCGTTTTTAGTTAATGTTTTTTTGCGAAAGAAAGATTTCATTTTACTTATTTCATGGAGGTCAGAGACACACAAAGCAGGGAAAAATGACGAAGGAATGAATTGAATCACCACCATCCTCTCGAACAAAACAAACAATTACCACAACACAACAAGCAAAACAAAACAAGACGGCGGCTTATGTGGCTTCTCTGACTCACTTCTTTTTGGGAAGGAAAAAAAGGATATGGTTTTGGTTTCGCAGATGATGACCTTTGAAGATAACAAGAGCTTACATCGTTTCTGCATTCCATTTCATAAGACAACAGGGAATTGATGACGAGAGGAGATAAGGGATACAGCACAGGCAAATATTAGGCACATCTAGTCATGTCACCAGAGATAGCGATGTGATGGTCACTTAAGTCCGTGGGCATATATGGGTTTTACGATTTGTAGTAATGGCGTATTGGAAAGGTTAAAACTAATTTTTAAATCCTTTATATTCACTATCAACTTAAAAAGACAACAATCTGTTCTACGAAATTAACTCGCTGATTTGCACAAATGCTCTAGCCTGCGTCCAGATTGTCAGTACAACATATTTATAACAACCCATTTCCATCTCTGCATTTTTATTATTATAGTCATAGTCGTATGTCATGCGATGGAATACTTAACAACGAAAAAACGCCTAACAATATGTAAACTGCCTCTGCTCAAGAAGTGTCTGTATGCACGAGTGCACATCAAATGCCATTACCATTACAGTCATAATAAAACACATTTAACCCCATTCCGTGATAAGACAAGACATGATGGATTAGGTCGAAAATTCGATTTCTATTTGTGCTGTAGCCAAACAACCACACAGAAGTATGTAAGGACCACGTGCATAAGTTGACATTCACCAATTGTAATTAATCAACTTACAACTAGGCATGGATGCAATATTCTTTTTTATGGGATAAAATGTCAAGTTCCTTGAAAAGTATTGACATTCGACTCGACTGCGATCGATTGCTTCCATATAATTGGCCTTAATTTTCTGTTAAAAAACTACTAACCAAAAAAAAGGAGAATGGAGATGTGCAAAAAATATTGCAATCGTGGCTAATTACACTGCTGCACTCTACAAGGTTTGATGATACTTGCAAAGGAAACTCCCCCTCAATCGTACATGTTGAATCCCTCTTCTTGATTGATTTTCGTTAAAATCATTTTGAAATCGCAACGCACTTCTTCAAAAGGAGAATCAAAAGTGACATGAGTTATTAAGCGTCAAATAAATAAAAATCATGTGCAAATTCATCTTTATCATCTTATAAGTCTTCCTGGCAGACCGTTTTTCCCTCCCATAAACAAAAACTTTGCAAATATCATGTTTCCTTCTTTCCTGCCTCCGCACTGAACTATTCAAACTTTTTTGATGCTCTACACAAAAGTCAATTAGTGCTTGCTTGTAATCATGAAAAATGAATAGCGCAGAGGAAGCCAAGTTATTATTATTACAGCCTTTTGTAATGATGTTACTGCTGCCGTTACACAAGCCAAAAAAAACTTTTCCTCGTGCATTCCAAGAAAATGTTCCCGTCTCCATTATCAGATATCAGGTTTAATTGGGTCTAATAAAAAATATTGGATCCGCATCCAAGAAGTGGAAACGCGGAGGAGGATAGATGTGGAGCTATTATTCAAGAACGTGCTTAATTGCGATTGCTGATTGTTATTGCCGCAGTATCTTTTCACTTTCGCCATCCTCCACTCGAAAAGTAGATCGACTGTGCAAAAATATGTAATGCATCGACGCCTTCAACCTATCATTCCAACAAACTTTTCCACCGGTATCGATCACGGACGGCAGTCGAAAGATAAAAACGGGGAAACTTTTAATGCCAAATTTCTTCTGCAAAACCAAGCAGTGGCTTAACTTTGGTTTCCAAAGTTTTTCCCCGAAGGTCATCGTCATGCTTTATTCTCCTTCTTTTGGGAAAATGAGTGAGTAAAGTAATTGAACAGGTAAGCCATGAAAGAAGGCAAGTCAAAACTGATCTTGGAAATCTCTGAGCAAACCAAAGTTAAATTGAACGGTTTTTAAGAACACTGACAAATTTTGCGAATTAATCGCAAACAAAGTCAGTTCCCAAAGAAGTAGAGTATTTATCATGTAAGGCTTAACAAGTCAGTAATTGGTTTAGTAAATAAATAATTAAGGGATTTCATATGACCAACGAAAAATGTGAGAATCAATATCTCATTCATCATGTTCTACGATTGCTAGTATTTTAAATTTACTTGAATTTGCAAACCACATATTATATTATATTTATTTTTTAAAAAATATTTTTTATATACAATGCCCAATCAGTTCAGGATTTTTGCAAATACAGAATTGAGGTACAAATTGTACTTGGCGAAAATCCCGTTACAAGTGCCAATTGTATTTCCTATAAATGAAGTGCTTTATTATTATAATTGCGGACGTTGCCATTCCCTATAAATATAAATAAATTATTGTTTGCTACTGCGACAATAGCAGTAGTAATGTCAATGCCAAATGAAGCAGAGCATCAATGGCAATATTTCATATTTATTGCGAAAGCTGAAGTTTTTTCAATTCAAATAGAGATAGAATTGAATTTGCATCTATTGTGTAGGCGACACTGTAGTTAATTTTTTATTTTCTCGACAATAATTTATTTACTTGTGTGACACTTGAATTCAAAAACTGTCTGTTTAATTAAGTTGGCACAAAAAAAACTGTTGTTTTCCTGAAAGTTGCAGTATGAATTATAGGATATAAAGTCACAACTAATGCAGTCCACCTGCAATACTACTTAATACAGTAACATTTTTTTGACAACTCCTCAAATATAGATTTATCATTCTTAAATCAATTATTTGTCTTGTTGTTTTATTCAATATGATTTTTTCTCAAATAAATTGAAATGCTGCTGGATTGTTCGTTTAAAAAACTAATCTTACTTTGTTTTCATTTGTTAGAACAATATTAATTACAAATAAAACTTGAAAAATTACTCCTTTCTTGATATAACGACCAATGCAAACTTTGTCAATTTGTCGGAAGTACCAATTGCTGTAGATGGATTGGCTTTACTTAATGACACAAGTTTTGACATGCTAAAATTTCAAAAAAAAAAAAAAATAGATCCTTCATAATTTTCATGAACTAATTCATTATTAATCTACCAACAAATTGTTACAATTTTGCGCTCTAGAGTTATTATGTTCGACATAATGCATGCCTTTCTTTTGAATTTCTGAACGTCCCATTTCCTTTCCAAAACCATAATTAAAATTTAACAATAGGATCAGGCCAACCCACTGTAGATTTAGCTTTTTCTACAGCCATCCCTATAATACTGTAACTTATTTACGTCTTTAAGTGTCACAAAAGATGAATTTCTGTATTTATAATTTTATATATTTTCTAGAAAGTTTTATTTTCAATCACACACTACGAGAAACAACATGCGATGTAACGTCAAAGCCAAAGCCTAGCCAAACGCAAACGAAGCTAGATATGTGCTTAATCACAATAACTATCATTGCCATGTGGTATGGCTCAAGTTTAAACTTTACCAATAAAAATGTTCTAGTTCCATTTATTAATGGAGGATGAGTATCAAGAAAAATATGGAAATACTTATTTCAAACTTGCAAGAATTTATTGGAGCAGACCGGGAATAGAACAAGTACTTCATCATTTTAATTCAAATCCACTCACGTAATCAACATTAAGAGTTTTGAAGTTCAACGTCTAAAATTGATACTTGAAGTTGCAGTGTCTTAAATCGTGTAACTAACAATAAAAAGCTTTGCTACAGAAAATTATGAGGAACTGAAGAAGATCAATCTTGTGAATCCATTAATATTCCGTTCACTTGAGACAATCTTAATTGCATTGCATTACGCGCAATACTGTCTCGTCTTGGCAGAGAATCCAAGTTTATGTGCGTGTTTATTTGCACATCAAATGATTTATTATTTTTATTTTTAGAAAATGTGGAAAAACATGAGTAGCATAGTCTCCTTAGGTCATTCTAGACCATCAAATGCGAATGGAATAACTCCTCTCTCATCGTAATGACGAGGATGATAGCCAAAAATTATTTTTAGGCGAAGGACTGTCGGCAGCTGTAGTTGTAATAGTGCAGTGGTAATGGTAGACACCGACACTATTTTGCTGACGTAGAGAAAATCTGGTCAGTTGCTAGCAACAAAAAAATCGGAAAAACCAGGAAAAATAAATAGCCAGATTATTATTTGTGATTTAGTAATCTACAATCGGATGATTTCACTTTTCCAGATTTATTCAGCAGCGTGGAAATGATCGACATCAAAATAAGTAGGAGGGATAAAATATGTGAGAGGGGCACAGGCGCACAGGAAAGTAATTATTTATAAATTACGAAAATACACTTCGGAGACGAATATATTGCTCATTAAATCTTTTCATAAAAAAAATATTGCATAAGCCCCAAATTTTCCATGTCGAACAATGAGCAGAAAAAATGGAATGAAAGACGGAGGGATTGTAATCAATATGCTTCTTGTTTCCATCAGAAATTCATAACACCATTCGCAGTGAACTTACAGTAGAATCAAAGCAGATTGCAGGGTTGCATAACGTATTGCATAAAAATCTGTTTGGATTGAAAGGCTTAAGTCATGAAGATACTTTTGTTTACCAGAATTTAGGTTTGGAAGCATGAATAAATACAATACAACCTGACAATGCGCAATGAGAAAAAAATTCCATTAACGTTGATTGAGTAACGATGTTTCGTTTCAACTTTGATTCTACGTCGAAGAGCCGGTGTATTCGCGCAATCGATTTTGCGGTAAGCACCAGGTAGGAGGGCCTCGATTTACTGGTATGGTGGCAAGTTGCAACGGCGTAAAAGGCGTAAGTAAGGCCTCGCAGGTTGTTTGGAACTGGAGGCTGGATTTATTTTGAATATTCTGGGATTAAGCAAATAGCACAAGATGTCAAAAATTAAGCAACGAAAAAAAAATTAAAGTATTGGAAACTATAAAGGCTATAAGGATAAATACAACTACATTAAAACAAATTATTCACTTGGTGCTCGAATTATTTACCTAAATTAAGAATTCGGCGTGCACAGCCAATTTATTGGTGAACAGATTGCATTGCATGTCGAAGTTAACAGTCTAGCGTAAAACCCGTACAACCGTGATATTGTTGACGTGGGCGAATTGACCAAGAAAGAAAGTTGCCGTTGTCGAGAAGCAAAAATAGAAGAAAATTTTGTTTGTCTTTCCCTGCCTGTTCCTTTTGACTCTTCCGTTCCACTTCATTCAATTGAGTTCAAGCATTTTGTTAGAGTTGAGTTGAGTGCGTGAAGACGTAGCTGCAATCAAAGAGAAAATACAGAGCGATAAAATGAGACTTCCTTAATCGTAATCCGAACGAATGCCTGAATGAAGGTGCTTCAATTGCTCACCTAATTCTAGAAGTTCACGCGCAAAGCAATTTTTTAATAATATAGATTTGTCAGGTCGTGAAGCTTAAGATTTCAGAGTGCTTGTAATAATGGAACACTAATACCATTTATGAAATTTTTGTTTTCCATGAACATCCATCAAACTGACCAACATGAACTTTTCTTACCAACCAACCTTCATCGTTCCTCTATCCAAACCAATCTGAAGTACCATTGCTTCATCTGCAACGTTCTTATCTTCTCGAGCTGGAAAAACACAGTAAATTATTTGCTCATTCCAGTGCATTAGCATGGTATGAGCATGAACTCGTGACGGAATTTCAATACACTCAATAGATTGCAAGCACTTTTTTCCGATTGTGAGTGAGGATGAGGCAGGTTTGGATCTGGTAATTACTTAAATGATTATTTGGTCCTTCTGGAAACAGCAATTTAGACTGTCTAGACAATTTTACTTGGCGGAGAAAAAAATTTGCATTAATCAGTAAAAACCCCTCTTTTCAATGACAAAAGCAAATTCGCTGGTGAGGGATCATAAAGAATCTAATAATTTTTTTCAGGGGAAGTTTTCATTCGAAAAAGTCAGTGACTTCATGAAATGAATACATTATATTCTGATATGAGGCGTGGGATATTCCCATGATAATCTATCCGCTTGACTGTCGGTGTTATGAACTACTCATTTTGAGTCGGAAATCAGCCGGCGTTTTCGTATAACTTTCGTAAAGAAATAATGATGTAAAATTAATGATGGAAAAGGTCTTCATTTCATAAAATCACATTCCGTTAGGTTCCAATGGATTGTGCAATATATGCAATAAACACTTCAATCACGTCATACAGTACTCATAGCTTTAGTTAGCTTGAGGCAATTCACGTGTTTTTCTTTGTTTTTGTTGAACAAAAAGTGTACCTTCACTTGACCTGTTATTATTTCCATCGAGAAGGATAATTTGAGTGAAAAGCAATTTGAGGAGATGGCATAATTGGAATTTTGTTTCATACTCGCCCGGGATTTCCAGAATTTTAAAATAAAGTAAGCCGGAAGTAACGTCAAAATTGATTTTAAAAGAATTTAGAAGGTCATTGTTCCCCATGGATTTTTGCATCATCACATCAGGGGAATATTTTTTTGACGTACGAATTCTTTTCTGGGATGATTTGCCGGAATACAAAGGAACTGACAATGAGACAATTCGAGGCAAAGCGAAGCTGATTTTTAATGTTTTTTCGATGGCCAGGGTAATTCTATATTTATGGATGGCTTCGTCAGCATTCCTTCTAGATATACTTACCTCATTTTTTCGGAAAGGCTTCGCAAACCCCAATCTGGTTTATGCTGCAAATTTTTAATTAAAAATTCACCTGGATAAACCGATGAAAAAGCACTTTTGTTTTCCGTCGACAATGTAAAATGTATTTGTAACAAAACGTAGTCAAAGTGGAATGCAATGCAAACAAAGGAAACACTCTGAGTTGAATTGTAAATTAAAGTTTCCAATGAGATTTTTTTATGAATCGCACTGGAATTTCGGATGTTTCGTAAAAGCAGCTTACGAATCCAGCTTCAGATTACGATTGCATAATTCTTTTTATGTTTGCTTGTTTACTCTGCTTACACAAACAACTGTGATTGAATGCATCAAAAGTGATCGCTTTGCCTAGTTGCGTAATAAATTTCATGTTATCTAATCGCAAAAATAATTGCGTATGGGAATTAGCATTTTGCCATAAAAAAGCTGCTGAATTTGACTGGGAGTAAAAATTTATCCATTTAGCCATGGAACATATTAAACTATTTAATGTAATCATTTGATCGTTATCCTGTTTTGTTAGGCTCTCTGCTCTCACTCGCCATGATTTGCCATATAGCCACCTGTACAAATTCGGTAAAAAATGCAACTGAAAAGATGAAGGACTAAATTATGGAGTTTCCATTGCACAAAGTTGTTTTTCCTCTTTAAACAGCTCATCCCTTATTTATTTCGTGTGTACATGTGCAACTCGAAGACAGACTCGACTTGGACATGAAATTCAATATCTTATGGAATGTAAGATCTGTTTAAGCATGACACATAGGCTTGGCCCTCCTCCTTATTTGGTGAAACAAGATGGGATTGGGATTTTGCGATTTGTGGACAAGTGGATGGGTGTTTTTAATGACAAATTATGTCTGAATTTGTGAAGGAAAGTGACTTGGAAAAACAAATATGCTTGTCATTAGATACAGTGGAATCTCTCTATAATTGCTACCCTTACAATTGCACCCTCCTTGTTG
>JAHZMX010004042.1:0-18066 GCA_027743895.1 Seira musarum
CTAAGGCTGCAAAGCAGCCAACTCCCGGTTGCTTCGGGAGGAGGCTGCTTTATTTTCAAAGCAGCCCCGCGCCGGAAAAAGCAGCCCCAAATTACCCTCCCTTTATTGTCACCATGTTCCCAGCCCTAAACCTTATGTCTCATGAGGCAGTTACAAGACTTCACGCTAGCAAAAATACAGCAAGCAGGAGTAAAACGCTGACGGCATTTGTTAGTAACGGAGTTCTTCGCTCATTCAAATTGCTGCTTGAGCAAAGTGATCCTTTTGCTACAAGTCAAACAGATCTTCTGCCAATGAGGTGGGTAATTGCAAGTCTACTTCTAGTTGGGATTGTCTTAAGCAATGCATACAAAAATAAAAACGTTTACAACATCATTGCGCCTAGGTTCAGGGATCCATATACACAAATTGAGCAACTGGTAAATGACTCGTTTAAAATTTATTCTAGACTAGGTCCAATTTCCGACGACGCCGGGAGAAGAATTCTATCGGTGATGAAAAGCAAAGACGATGAACTAATAATTTTTTACAAAAATAATACGAATAAACGGAATTTGAACTACAACCGTAATTTAGCCACACATTGGCATGTATTACCTTTGACAAATAAACACTTGCATGGTAACAGGTTGAGGAATTTTCCAATTGGTATAAATCTTTGGAGAAATTCGCCACTAGAAAGCGAGATACATAGCTTCGAGTGGTTCAGCGAAGGACAATACGCATACCAGAGGACTGATCGTTTCTTTTACCGTCCTATGCATAACATGACGTCAAGGAAATCCTATTTACTGAAAAATACAGGACTGTTACCATCAGCACATGACTTAGTCTTAAATATTTCTAAAAATCGAAATAGATTCACCATCTTAAACTGGAAGAAGATATTGGAAAGAAAAGAACAAATGGCGTTGTACAATGCTCTAAAAAGTTGCAACAGAGAGGCGTTAGTCCTTCCTAAACCCTACTGCCACAGAATAGCTAGGCGACTTATGAATGATGCTGGAAATTTATATTCCGATATATACGTTGGAAAAATTCCGGTAGTCGAAGTGAAGCGGAGACTCACATTCGGTAGGCCCTTAGAATACCGACTCCGAAGAAAGATATGTGCTTTGGAAGAGCAAGGACTTTGGCTGAAGTGGAAAAGATATATTGAGATGGCTGGATTTGATAACACAATTACTGAATTCATCGCTCCGTCGTTGGGTGGAAATGCTATCATAATATTCACAGCAGTTGCATTTGGCCATCTCCTTGCTGTATTATTTTTTATTGTATTCGAATCTTCTATAAGTTTGTATTGCAGAACATTAGCGCTAAACTACTTTGTCAGCGCAGGTACGCTCATGACGAAACTTGTAAAGAAGGAGTTTAGCTGTGGAAGTATTTTAAAATTTTTGAGTTTACTGATTGCTATTGCAACAAAAAATATTAGAGTAGGTGGAAGCATGGTTCACTTCTATAAAAAAACGAGGGAATGGTCAAGTCTGTTGTAGGCTTCAGAATAAACCGGAAAGAATATCTAAGGTTAACACACAACCACGTTTCATCTTTTTCCAGTCGTCGCTGAAAAATTACGCAACGGAGAAAGGTTGAACTGTATTAGAAAATAATTGTGAACAAACTTCAAATGGCAAAACTCATCATTGCCGATTAGCCGTTTCGGTTTGCCACTTAATAACGACAGCGTACTTCATCTCACTTGAAATCTGTTGACACGTATAACAATTCTGGACGTCAAACTATTTAGAATTTTTAGCGTAAATTAAAAATTACTGAAACATAAAATTTAGCAAATCATGATTACATTATCCTTGCTTATGTATGTAAGCCCCAAAGATGTTAAAATGTACATTTACAAGTTTATTGTAACTAAAATAAATTTCTGGGAAAATCGTCAAAAACTAATCTTTGCTCTCCAATTAAATACAAATAATTTCCATTTGTCCGCAACAGGCAAACTATTATTTGCTTATGTCTTATTTAATATGAGTTCACCAATTCAGCCCAGTTCATTCACAATATTTGTTAGTTTGAGTGATTGGCTCCGATATAAATTAGTCGGTCTGCAGTTCAACATGAAAGGCGTATGATAGACTGGGAGCATGGCAATTCTTACCTTATAATTTACGCCTCAACTAAAGTTTGCTTTCTAATGTGTTGTGCAGAATAAAACACGTAAGACCATATATATTACTAGCAAAGCCTCGCATAATCCGATTCACAACAGTACTATGCATGGTAAAAAGTCCAAAATACAGTATTTCTGCAGTCGCTATTTAGGCAAAGATGCACTTACGTGTGTGTAGAACTGTCGAAATGGTCACTTCTGAAATGCAATATTTCTGCACTTGCTGTTTAGGCAGCTTGAACCTTTTATGTAACTACTTTAAATCCTGTTCAGAATATCAAATAATGCAATTTCGACGCTTCTTATTCAAGCAGACACAATTTGGTTTCATTTTAGTTCTTCTGTTTGCCTTTAGTTGTCTGGACGGACAGACAGAAGGACGGACGGACTAAAACGCTTTTAGAGGATAGAAGATACTGGTAATTATATATATGGCCCATGATCAGTTGAAGTAATTGCCTTTAAAAATTCATAATTAAACTACAATAGTCGGCAAAGAAATTGAAGACGTCTATTCCACAAATATTCAATTGGAAGTTGGGCAATCGATGCTAGCATGAATTAAATCGGCAAGTTTGTATTACAAGAACTGTTATCCCTAAAAAATAAGTGGACCGAGTTTCAATAGACTGGGAATGTTTCATTACGAGTTGGGATATTGGCTATGAATAAATCGTACGGGATTAATTTGTCTCCTTGATAAATGGCAACCCGTACTTAAGTAACACGAATGGGTGTAATAACCCATTATCCCATTCCAGGTCATTCCATTTTCAATACCATCAATCAGGCCTTTCAACGTCGCAGAAATCTGAGTATCACAGAAAAATAAAAGCCAGTTTACTTATTGTCAGAACAATATCTTTTCTCATCCGTACAAGAAACTACCCTATTTAAATGTTAACTGTAGTACGTAAACAATAAAATTAAGCTTTAATAACATATTGCTAATTATAAAGAATTATTCATTCTCGATTATCACAAGCTCTAGGGATTAGGGAGGATCCTGTAGACAACTTGCATCGCAAGTTAAAAAACTAAAAGTCAACCTTTCTAAATCCTGTTGAATAAAATCGAAAAAACTTCTCTAATACCACGCGCTTTCTCAAAATTAAATAAGAATATTCGTCTTTTTTTCGCAAGACATCTGCAATTAATTATTTGCTGGCGCCTGCTATTTATTGAGTTCTCCGGGAAAAATATAAAATCAAAACTAAACACCTTGTCAGCCCAATAATGTCAAGTAATTCCAGTAGGTTTAGGAAGATATTGTATACAAAAACGCTGCCGGATTAACGACCTATGGTGTGCATGCAATTTTTAAATTAAACTAATACAAAACCTTGGCTGCGAATTCGAGAGCAGTTACTACGCATTATGAAATTATTCCGGCAAATAAATCGGTCGGTATAGCTTTTCAAAACTGACCTATGCTGGCGTAGGTAATTATCAATTCAATTCATATTAAGCGCAACTTTTTTCTCTTGTGCTACTTTCGCGTAATTCGAATCCGGCTGACCATTTGTTTTTATGCCAGTTTAAATCAATGCAGAAAGTATTCCGTCGAATTAAGTTCCCCATTTTTAAACTGGTATGGTTGTTAGAGTTATTGTGAAGTGGAATTTCAGAATCATCATCCTTCGAAACGAAATAAACCCCAGCAAGTAATTTGATCCAGTTCCAGCTTTCTACTGAATACATAGTAATTAATTCTAATAGTGATGGCTTTGTTTGCAATAAAATAACTTTAACTGCCTTTATATAAAAAGGCTATACACAAAAAATATATTTATATGAAAAAAGCATATATGTAAATAATTCGTTATTTAAATAAGTTTATATAAATGCTGTTTATGCGAAAAAAGTTTATGTAGATTTATGTTTATGTTTTAGCTCACATCACCAAGATTTTAGTCAAATAAAACTCACTGGCTACCAACCATGAATGTCTAGTACCCGCTATTTGTGTTTATTAAATTTCGTAAAATAAAATGTAACATGTCACCTATGAAGTCATTTCGGAGTACACATAGTTCACCAGGACCGTCTGAAATCATTTTACTTCATATGCCTGGCTTCACTCGCACTGTAAAAAACGCAGGTGTAACCCCATCAAGACAGCGTGATTTTTTAGTACGGCTTAAGATTGGGGCAAATGTTGGCTTGAATTTAATTTCGAGGCAAGAAATAGAAAAAGCTAGGACTAACGCCAAGCTCCAAACAACCAAAGGCGCCCAAAACTTCTCCATTTCTATCACATCTAGATGAGCGTAAGGCTTAGCAGAAGTGTTCAGTTCATCAATTTCAATGTATCTATGGCGAAGACTATAAGCCCATTTGTTCCAATGCAGAAGCTTCTCTCTGAGTCCAGACTGATGGATTCGCTCAATTGTCTCCCAAAGCCAATCCCGGTTTACCGTGGACATCTGCCACAACATACTATACGTGGTGAGCGGTTCTTTGACTTTTTTGCATGACGTTCTTGCGGCCTGCTTCTTCATTTTGGAGTTGTAAAACCTTTGCACCTCATGAACGTGTTTGTCACTGTAAACACAAGTCAATTTGTCCTTAGTAAATGTGGACAACGTTGCTGCTGTGCAATTTTCCAAAGACGATGAAACCACCTTAGCCAAGTGCACCGGAATTCGTTTCTGTTGAAACGCTTCTGACTTATCGTGATTTATCTCTGAAATATCCGGTGACACTGTCTCCGCCAATCTGTAACCGGCGTGTAAAATATCTATAACTTTTTCGTAAACTGGTGAGGGTATTTTAACCGAAACACAACTAGTGATTGAGGATTCATAGAAAATGGCAACAAGTGTATGCAAAAACACGATCCCCAAGTATAGCGGCTTTGGTCGACCAAATCTGAACGGACCATTTCTTAGGAGTGACATGGCATTGTTCAAAAATTCCTTCGTAATCCGATTAAAAGTCCAGGATGACTCGTTAAATCGAGTGAGGCATAGCACAAACAAAACCATGGATATGCAGATAAGCGACCAAGATTGTTTTGAAAAGGACGCAGTCCATACGTCAACACGAAGGAAAGGTTTCTCCTCAATGAGTTCCTCACAGTAAAGTAATAAGAAGTTTTGACTCATTGAATACCGAACTCCTGTTCTCACAAAGAAATATTGTGAGACATCTGTAATGTATGCCCTGAGTAACTGGGTGGATATCCCAAATTTCTCGTAGAATGCAACTCGTTCTAGATGGTACGCATAAATTTTCATTGACATGTTGTGAACCTGGCCAAGATATGTGATTGATGTTAGAAATGGATCACAGTACATCATTTCGATGGATCTTGGAACTAGGCGGGCACACGCGTGTCTGTCTAATCCAAATTTACTCTCTAAGTAGTAGTCTTGATAAAGTGCTTCATGCAAAGCATGAACTGTAACCATTTTTCCGTTTCGGAACAGCTTTCTATGTGATTGCACGGGGTTTTGTAAAAGTTTCTTTATTATTTTCTCCGTCCAAAGTATATTTTCATGACTATCTTCTTCGGTGTATGGATCAACTACTTCGCATGTCACATGTCCCGAACTTGATTGAATCACGAGTTTTAGAGCAGGTAAATACGTGACAAATTTTTCTTGGATCGTAAAGTTGCTTACAAATGTGGTTTGATTGTACCCAATTAAAATGACGATAGTCGAAATGCTTAATGCATAGCGATATAGGTTATAGTCTAAAATGTTGACGTTTTTATCGTGCACTGACCCAAATATAATGTGATTTGGCTGTGTGAATCGATAACCAGCATCAGGTTCCAATATTACCTTACCATCATATTGGAAGTACACACTAAAACGGACTTTACTGCCGGTGTTTGCTAAATTTTCGTTTTCAAGTTCCCACCTTAGTATGGAATTTTCAGAGTGGATCCAAAAGACATAATTTTCCGGTCGGGTTTTCAAATACAACGTGAGAGTACTCAAGGCTTGATTTATGGATTTTGTAGGATTTCCGTTGATAATAAAATAAAATTGAAAAGTAACCACTAGAAACAGTTCAAGAGAATTTAATACTGAAAACAACTTCATATTTAAGTTTTGAAAATCTGAAAAGTTTGATGTACTTTGCAAAACGATTGCAAATAACACGCTTCTGTAGTGCCTTTTTAATGTCGATGAAGTTTTTTATTCACAACATAATGCAGCTGAACTATTTTCACCGTTTGCACTTTTATTGGAAATTGCAATACCGAGGGCAAAAAAGTTATTCTGGAAACTCAGGAGCATCGAAACCAGGAAAAAACACATTTATACGATGAGTATACCAGGCAACAAACTCAAAATGTTAAAAACAAAGTGTCAAAAAGAGCACTGGCAAACAAAAGCAAAATAAAGTGGCGCCTGAATAGCTCTACTTTAATGCCTAAGGATATTCACCCGTGGTAGCACTTTACGAAGCTATCTAAAACTTTATTCAAGAAATATCGTTTCTTGTCCATTAAATTTAAAGAGATACGATTGTGGATATTAAAAATTATTTTTTTTGCATGAGTAAGATTTGAACAATTCTGTCCCAGGTTTTCTAACGAAGTAAGATTTTTTTAAATAAATGAAGTCCTAAGTCAAACTATTATATTCATGCAAACAATGTTAGAATTCGCCAAAAATCACTATTCCTTGTCAAGTTATTCTTGATTTCTCTAGGCACAGCCAACCTAAACAGTCCATTATGAAAAACAAAAATCCAGGTTATGCATGACACCTCCAGCAAAATTTTGTTAGTTAATAATGTGTCATGCAAAATATTACATATTAGTCCATACATAATATTCTGGTAACGCCCATGATCACTTAAATTAATTGCTTTACAAAATCTAAGCCAAGCAACCATAACCTGAAAAGCCACTGAATATTTTTATTCCATAAACATTGATTTAAAGGTGAAGAATTGCTGCAAACATGTAAACTAAACCAGCCAGTATTATGGCAGTTATCGTAAGAATTATACTTGTACCGAATTTTTTATTTGGCAAGAAATTACCAAACCATTAGCTGGGAATGGATATTTGATATGAAATTCTTAATGGATATCGAAAGACGACGCATTCAGACTTTGCGATCATGCCCAAATAGGCAAACAGGCATACATGTTTATAAGTTGATGAGTTTTAGCATGTGAGCTTACATACGGTGCTGTATTGTTGGATTTTGACCTTTCAGGGGATAATTGTTTCATACAAATCGATCAAAATGAAATATGTTTCCTCCTCTAATTTCAGTGATTCATTGAGCGGGATATAAAAGTGGACAAAATAAAATTTTTGGAGCACGTGAAAATACAAACAAATGTACATACTTGATTTCCTGATCAACAAAACTTAAGAATATTAGAGGAAAACTGTAAGCCATATAAAAACAAAGATTTGATTAAAATGATATGGATTTAATCTTGCAAAATGTTGATCGTAAAATTCATCCATAGAACCTTAATCGCTTTTAGTTTTAACGATTGCCCTTTTTTCAAAACAAATGAGGCAATTCTCTTTGCCCTTGAAGTAGAGTTTAAAAAAAATATTTGTTGCTTTCAACTTCAAACCAAAAGTTTTTTCTTCGCAATTTCGCATTCAAATCAACGATCATTTTTATTACTTACGCTGCTACGCTTCTCATTCATGAATGTCATGAAGAATATATTTTATGCCATGAAGGTTTTATAACGTGCGTGCAGATAATGACCGTATACAACGCTCATGCATATACTTCTTCGTAAGAAGCAATTTTTCTATTGCCATAAAAATGTTTTGATTCATCAACTCGGAGAATAATTATATGTTTAATTGGGGCTCGGACTACGACAACATTTCAGTTCGCTTCTGACATTCATATTCAACTACAAAATAATAATTGGTTTCACAGATTTAATAAAAATCTGGTCTCGGTCTAAGCACTGTTGAGCAGGAATGGAAAACAAGCTTCGAAATCAAAATTCGTGTGCTGCAAAATATCAGGATTCCAGTCTCCCAAAACCAAATAAGTAGAAATATCAAGAGATAATTTTTCTCATCGTCAGTTCGAGTTTTGTGGTGAAAAGCAAGTGATCAATTCTAATAATGATGGATCTCCTATCAATCAGTTTAACTGAAACTTTGGCAATATTTTTGCTAGTTCTTCTTTTCACAAGAAGAATCCTTTGCCGGAAGCATCCTAACTATCCCCCAGGTATAACTTAATTTTAACAAAATATTTTTGGTGCGCACATACACGACTAAGGAGATATATTCTGGTGTAGTATTTTGTAAATGTAATTTATTTGAGCTCTGCAAAACGGAAGCAGAATATTTCCAACAAGAAAAATAATGGCCAAAAATCTGTGTTTTTGTAAAGTATGTTCTATATTTTGCAGGTCCATATGGAATACCATTGCTAGGGAATGTTCACCAGTTATGGGGAAATACTGCAGCAATAACACTAACCAAATGGAAAAGCAAATATGGAAGCATTTTCAGTATTAAACTTGGCTTGGACGAGTAAGTAAACTAATATTAATAAGTTGGATATTTTCTTCGCACTGAATACTCAGATATCGAAATGGAAGACAAAAGCGACAAGAAGGAGGGCAAGATTAATAAGCTCAACCACATTCGCTTATTTATTATTTTTTCATTTTTACGATTCAGCGCTGTTATAATAAGTGACCCACAGCTTCTCAGGGAATTATTTAGCGACAAGGTCTCAAGTGGTCGTCCCCCGAATCCAATTTTAGAGGCAATTGGTGGTGGTGGCGACAGCGGTAAGTAATGGAGTGACACAGTAACGTAATAAATTATGTGATTCTCCTTCCGTAATGCGACCATCTTTCTGTGTCCATGATTAGGAATTTTCATGGCGGAGGGAAAACAATGGGAAGAATTGAGAACCTTTGTTCTTCGAACTCTACGGGACCTGGGGTATTCAAAAGCGTGTATGGATGGAATGATTAGCGTAGAAGCCTTGACCTTGGTTGAACATTTGAGACAGTTTAAAGGACAGCCAATTTCCACAGATGGGGTGTTTAGTACCGCCGTATTAAGGAGTCTTTGGTGCATAATCTCAGGAGAACAAGATAAGATCAATGAGGAATCAGACGAAGACGTTTCAAAGAAGGCACATTTGTTCCTTTCGTAAGCTAAGCCCCCTTAAAAATTTAAACCAAATATGTATCTCATACAAATTTTTACGTTAAAGGGCCGTAAATAGAGCTTCCGAGAGTGGAATGGCATTAACGCCGATTTTAAAACACATTGCTCCTGATTGGTGTGGTTACACTGCTCTTCAGGCTGCCTCAAACGTAATAAAGGACCTTTCAACCCAACAAGTTATCCGCCATAAGGCCAAACTTGATGTCAACAATCCACAGTGAATGCACAGACATTTCATTTCAACAAGGCCGATTCGTTAATTTCAATTTAGCAACTTTTAATTTTTCCAGGAATTTAATGGACCATATGCTTGTGGAAATAGAACGGAATGCAAGTAACCCTCACTCAAGTTTTTATAAAGAGCGAGGTGAAAAGAATTTGAATGCGACCATCATGGAAATGTTTATTGCTGGTAGTGAAACAACGTGAGTATCATGACCGCTTTTATACTTCAACTATTCAAATCAGTTCACTGAAACAAATTATGCGTCTTTTCTCACGTCAGGTCTCTCACCCTGACCTGGTGTTTCCTATTGCTTGCTTACCATCCGAAAATTCAAGAAAATGTTCAAAATGAAATTCACTCAGTTGCTGGGAAGAGTCGACCCATATCTTTATCAGATAAATCGAAACTACCATATTTACAAGCGGTGATTTTGGAAATACATCGATTTTCCTCGATTGCAGCGATGGGTGTGTTCCATAAAATGCTTGAAGGTCGAAAACTCCATGACTACTTTATCTTCTGATGGAGCCTCAGTAGTAATACAGCAGTATTTTTAAAATCAAATGTCGTACAATTTAAATTTACATAAGGTGCGCTTATGTAAATTTAAAGTGTATGCTGTTAAACTATATACATAGTTAATTGGTTTTTTGCGATGAATTGATGAACTGTAGTTTTTCTAGAAATTAAACTAAATTCATATTGCAGATTCGACATGATGCATTGATGCCATTCAGTTACGGAGGGAGAAAATGTGCGGGCGAATCGTTTGCCCATCACACGCTCTTCATATTCATTGGAACTATATTCCAAAGACTCACAATATTGCCTGACCCAAAGAATTCTAATCCAGATTTCGGACGTATTTCTGCATTTGTAAATGTTGCAAGACCATTCAAAATCGTTGTACAGGAGGTAGTTTCACTTTGAGCGAGTATGGACTATTACACCTTTTTCTTGAAGTAAATATTTTGTATTTACTGTACGACTTATGAGTGAGCATTAGGAATAGCGTATGAATAAATAAATAAATAAAACATTGTATTATAAGTAAATTTTATTAAGTAGACTTGCGCACATGAATGATTTATACAATCGGAGAGGAATGTGTGTTTGCCCCAGTACTGGACTAGTTCCGGAAAGAAAGGACCATAGACGCTAGGTAGTCATAGCCAGGCCATCATAAATATCTCAAAAGAGCCATCGTGACACAATCACGAAAATTGGTACACAGGTAGATTCGGCCATTGCGAATTTTTGAAGACCAATATCAGGATTGGTCTCGGTGGCTCTTTTGAAATATTTAGGTTTCAGTGGGGGCATCTTTTTCGAAAATATCAGGAAAACGTTACCAACGTGAATTTTGGCCTGGAAATAGCTACTTAGCGTCTATCCTCTTTGCTTTAGCAACGATATTGTCCCATTCATATACCTCGTCTTTATTCAGATTTAGGTTTAACTAGTCAGGTAAGTTGTTTCGGGTTCAATGCCAATTAAAGGTTTTAATTTTTTTGTCTCTTCCAACATCTGCATTTTTTATTGCTCACAAATCACAATGGGTAATAAAAAGTCAATTCTTTTCTACCTATTGATGCGAGGTGGTCAATAAACACTGCAAATAAATTCAAGACCAGCTCAGAATTGTGTCCGCATAGAACATAATTTAACAATAAAGCTTAATGAATTTGAATTAATTTTGCTGGAAAGTATTTTGAATGTCCTAAAGTCAATTATAGTTCCCTGCGTATTTGAACTAGACTCTTTGACGCCCTCCGTCCGTGACCCCCATTTATGTGCACCAAGTCCATTAGTAAACTCACTAAACTCTTTCCACCGATTTCTAACACCACCATAAGGAAGTTGAATCCGGCTTGAATATCTTCTAGAATTTTTTTGTGATAAGCCTCGTAGGTGAAACTTGCCAATGCGACAGCATTAACACAACAAAACAGCACCCAAAGTACGTACAGTTCAATCCATTTCGTTGGAGGTTCCAAATCACATTCCTTTTGGATATATGATCTCATTTTGTAATTACTGACAAGCTTGGTTTTTCTTCCGCAATCTTCACCAGGCTCCTTCCGACCGTAACGAATCTTTTGCTCAAAGCGTCTCCAATCAATATTTAAATGTTTTGATTGGTTCAGTAATTGCTGAGCTGGATCCAGAAACCATTGTGAAAATATCTTGTTGTCTATAAGTTTGAATTCCCTATCCAAAATACCAGAACTCGCTAAAGATCCGATAAATTTAATAACAGTTGACGTGTAAAACGTTTTTGCAGAGTGCATAAAAATAGCTTTAACCTTTCCGTATAAATTCAATGGAGGTTTATCGTATTTATAGATCACTCTATTACTTAAAACGCTGATTAGGGGAATCACAAATTTGTTTAAATCTTGATTGGGATCACTTTCAGCGACGATAACCATTGGCCCATGAAAATCGACAAAGTCGGTTTGGTCCAGGTGATTGGGATTAGAACATTCAAATGAGTACCTAGTGAAAAACACTTTCTCAAATTGGAAGTAAGTATGAAAGTGTGCATTACTAATATTTAAGAAATTTGTGTCAGTCTGATAATCTTTTAACCTGGCGAATCTGAAATAATCGATGGGATCAATAAGAAATCCACGTTTGTTCAACAAATTAGTATCCCATCCCAAAGGACAAGACGGGCTTGGATTTTTTTCAAAGGTTTCGTTACTGAAGGGACAAAACTCAATTGCTTTTTTGCGATGAGATTCAGGAACAATGCATTCAGCAATAATATCATCGGTTTCCCCCATGCCGTTTTTCTGGCTCGTAAAAACCACTACAGGTACGCGCTCCCCCCTCTGAAACAGGTCAGATATGTTTGAACGTAGGTAGCTGGGCGAAGGGAATGTTGATATTTCAGAGTACAACGATGAGGTGTACAAATTCCGTAAAAGAACCGTCATGAGCATCCAAAGGCCAGCAAAGAAACGAACTCTCCCGTTAACGCTACTGGAGCCTTGTTCCACAAGTACGCCGAAAACTAAATCCCATGACGAACCATTGTACCTATAAACATTTAACAAAGCAAAGAGAACGACAACTAATGCAATTGAAGCCATCCAAAGGTCGAGCTTGAATGGAGAAAAAAGTCGTGTCATCATGACGATCCCGACGCTGCTTTCTTTTATTTCAGTGTCTTGCATTCTTTCTCCAGCTATTAGAAACTGAAAACTTTGGGACTCCATTGTGTATGGCAGAATGGTAAAAGCAGTAGGATATTGTGTGATGAAATTATATCTTAGACTAAAAGTTTCTGGACCTAAATATGGGTAAGGGCATCGAGAGCAATTGTAGTAATCTTTTATCTCAAATTCAAATTCTCCCATAAATACGTTTCGACTTCTTGTCTACAGGGGTATTTCAGGAGCCGGTCCGATTTGTTCTTTTGTTTCCCATGACGTACGGTTTACTTTGCGTTTATGCAGGTAAGACCACATTTCCAGGATCTGTGGAAGCGTTGATTCATTGGGAACCTTAAGAGGATGCACTTTTTGAATATATTCTGGATCATAAACATACTCCAAAGATATTCCCATTTCCGTGCACGATAAGCATCCGAGATGAATGGTTTTGCTTTTATCGATTAAAAGCGTAACTGAGGGGTAGGAATACGGAATCCAAATGTCTAAATCCTTCATAGTGGGGAATATAAGATAGTCTGCATGAGTCCAGTAATAGCTCTCACGTTTAAGTGATCCTTGATAATAACCTTTTCTCTTGTACAAGTCGTATACAAGCTTGGTCGGTGTTATTTCGTTGGTGATGTTGTACAATGTGGGAACTTGTACAACACAAAAGCTGAGCAAGGTTTTTCGGGAAAATACTTTGTACTTGAAGAGCGTTACATCTCCGTATTCGAGAATTTTTAAATCAGAATCATACTGAAAGTCTCTTTCTATAAAACTTGCTTCATCAACAATTTCATCTCGAATTGTAATACAGAAATTAAAATTCACACAATCCTCGAAAATTTGATCGTGTAGAACCATGTTTGGCCTGGTTAAGTGCTGCAAACTTCGTGAAAAATGGAAGGTACATGTACTGAACAAGTCATTAAATACACGATCGTAAAGTTGAACAGTCATTTTTTGCTGGTCTGCACTTTTCGCAAGACTTGCACAAACAATTTGGATTAAGCATGGGAAAATAATAACTATCTTGTACGCTCGGAGTTGTGGTTGCATTTTATTGAGGAATGTCTTGGAGCCTTTCAGTTGTTTTATAAAATAATGAGCAGAATTTTGGATTTCAAACTGTCTCGTCTCTCGTCATAGTTACAAACGCTAAATCATACGGAGCAACTTCTTTTTTGTGCGACACATATCAAGTATCTGGGGCGGCGTAAAAATAAACCGCATTTAGACTAATTCAATGTTGTTGTCGTAGATGTGAAGTTTGTTTAACTTTTAAGTTTTTCGATTCGTCTTTTTAATCTAGCAAGCAAACCGAAACATTAAAAATGTTTGCTCCAATGAGTTTACAAATACTTGGTTTTTATCTCAAAGTCTTCTCGTTTCTAATTGAATCTGAAGGATGGTTACGATGTCAATGCAAAAAGGTGAAAATGTTTGCTTTCGTATGGTAATTTTAGAGTCTTGAAAAATATGTCCAGTTCAGAAATTCTTTTTGCCGTACAAAATCACTCCAGCTATATTTTGTGTTTGTTTTGCCCTTTACAATGTGAGATCGGGTTGTATATTGTATATAAATACCTGGTCCGGTATGAAAAGCTAGGTTTTATATAGTTGCGAACCCAAATTCAGTCCCACTCTGCTACTTCGCTTTAATCTGCTGTAGTGGAGCCGTAAGTCGGTCAAGATATACGTCGGCAACAGAATTACTTATGGTGACAATGGAAAACTAATGGACGCTTTTTTCTTGTCGGAATGGCAGTTTGACTATCCAAGGCTAGGTCAGCACTGTTACCAGGTCTAAACTGACTCATATTGAACGTAAAGTTTGGCCGAGATATCCACGTCAGCAGCTAAATTATTCATGCAAAAAACCAATTTTAATATTTTTAATAAATCCATTAGCAGGAATTTGAAGTATTAGCCAATCAATATACATATTTTTTGCCTTCGGGATATGATGTTCTAAATAAGATTTGTCAAAGTTAGCCATAATCCCGTTTTGTATCGTTCCGCGCCACCACTCCAAAGTAAAAATTCGACTTAGTTTTTTAAAAATGAACTATAAAACGCCTCATAGGGAATGTGGAATCTGTCGTTCAAGATACTTTAAAACAATCAACCACTGCGAGTACTGAACAAGCCACTAAATATACGGTCGTACGGTTGCACAGTTGTTTGTTTCTGGTCTGTCCTATTGATATGGGTTTCACAAGCAATATGGATAAAAAATAGAAAAATAATAAGTATTTTGTTCACACAGACTTGCAGTTGCATTTTAGGGAGTAATGTCTTGGACTCTTTCAGTTTTATATATAATCATAAGCAAACTGTTGTGTTTGAAACCATCTCGTCATGTTTAGAAACGCTAATTAATATGGGAAAGTTTCTTTCGTATGCACTGTTTCTGCCTTTTCGACTTAAATGAAGTATCTGGGTCGGCTATAAATTAAACTGCATTTGAAGAAAGTCGAGGTTGTTGTTGTAGATGTGAAGTTTGCCTGATATTTTTTTTATCGATTCGACCTCTTAATCCCGCAAGCAAACCGGAACATTCAAAATTGCTTGCTCCAATGCATTTACAAATGCTTGGTTTATACCTGAAGGTCTTCTCGTCTTTACTAGTCCCTGAAGGATGGTTACCATTTCATTGCATTAATGTGAATTGCTATTATATGATATGCTACTTTAAGGGTTTAAAAAAAATTCAACCTCAGAAATTATGTACACCATAAAACACACTCCACAGTTATATTTTGCATTTTTCTTGCTCTTTTAATACGTGAAATAAATTGTATATAAATGCCTCGACCGATATGCAAAGCCAGGTTTTAGTTGCGAACCAAGGGCAAGTCTCAAACTGCAACTTTGCCTTAAACTTCGGTTTTATGTCCAAAGTTGGTTAAGATATCAACGTCAGCAACTGAATTATTCATGGCGAGAAAGTAGAAACGAAGGACGTATTTTATATCTTATAATTTTTCTTTGGTCTTAACGTTGTCGGAATGGCAATTTGAGTATCCAAAGTTATGCCAGTCTTTTTACCGAGCCTAAACCGACTTAGGTTGAACTTAAAGCTGGTAGAAGCATCCACTTTAGCAGCTGAATTATTCATGTGAAAACCCAAATTTTAATATTTTTAATATATCCATTAGCTCGAATTCAAAGTGGTAAGGCAATCAACATATTTTTTTGGCATTTGGGATAAGACGTATCTCGTGATGTTGTAATTACTATTTGCAAAGTTTTTCATAATTTGTAAAATCGTTTCACACCGCCATAGCTCGTTAACCTGTAGCTCGTTCACCAAGTTAAACCCTTAAAAATGATGACATTCTGTCAATTCTATACCGTTTTTTGTCATTATTACTGGTTTATTTATTATTATAACGGAAAGAGTTAAATTTTATTTCCAGAAACCGAAACCGATCCTGATTTTGGTCCCAAAAAGTCGCAATGGCGAAATCTACCAGTGTACCAATTTTTGTGATTGGCTCGTTTGATATATTTACGAAATCATGGCTATGACTACCTAGCGTCTCTGTGGTCCTTTTAAGACCAAATGTCATATTTCAATGTTTTGTAAATTTCGTTAGAGTGTGGACCAGGGCACGCATGCGTTCTGTCTAAATGCCATTATAATAAGTGCTAAATGACTAAAAAAAGTGACTAAAAGTAGTTTGAATTTCTTGCAAAAGTCAATACAGCAGTTAGCAAAAGAAGTTCTGATGTACCTAGTCGATACAGAAATTGCAAGAAAAATTATTTGCTTTTAATTGACTTTTTATCATTTTCCCTTTAACTATGGTAATTCTCGTAACAATGTTAGATTTTAACGATTGGACATCTTTCAAAATGTCAAAATACAGAGACTCTTTGCTTTTAAAGTGAAAAACGCGTTTGACACATTGTCAATATGCATATGGTCTCTCCAGCTTTAAAACAATAGTTTTGTTTTCATATTCAATGACATTATTCATTTTTAAAATTTGCATGATACCAGACGGTATTATGACTGCGTACATACGCTCAGATATTATGAAGCATACATGTTGTTTAACTTTTATTACCTGTGCGTGCAGATAATAACAGATGTATATCAGGACCAAATCAAATCAGATATGGATGAGTGTGATGAAAAAAATTCTGACATGCCAGCAGGGTGTGATTATGGATAAACAATTACCAGGTTTTTTCCATGGATAAAACATGTAAAAACATGGTAAAATAAATATCGGTAATTTTACCATCATGGAAAAATAATGGATAAATTCTTACCGCCTTAAAAATTCAAATTTACAAAGCAAAATCACCTGAGCTCATCAAAAACAATAATTAAATTGTACTTAGAAATCATTATTTTAATTATGAAAGTTGAATTCCTGATATTTAATCAATTTCGGAAAAAGCCATTCCATTTTCACATCAGGTTGGTCTGTGGTAATGGACACACCTTGACATATTATTGTTTTTTAAATGAAAACTGTCCAGCATTTTGATCAAAGTTGTGTTTTGGAAAGTGAGGAAATGAACTATATATATAGCTGATTTTAGTACTGTCAGTCCATTTTGTATTGATGAGCACTCCATCATCACATCAATTTATGCGATGGTATAACGATAACGGTACAAGTAAATGTACTAATACAATCAAGGAGGAGGAAGGACCAATTGGCAAACTTAACACAAACAATAATAGTTGACAACTATTTTCATTGCTAGTTTTGCTTTTAATGAGCAATAAGCTGATTTTGATATTTTTTCTCAAATTTTGCCTATTAAAAACGCATTTATTTGCGAAGGAATCCCCTTCCCGCCTAATTTTTGAATTAGGAAATAGTTTATCCATTTTCCAAGTTTTCCCATGTGGTTTTACCATTTTCCCATGTAAAAACAGTCCAAAAACGTTTTTCCATGCAAAAATACACACCCTGCATGCCAGAGGCTGTAGAAGGCACTATGTAGTGGGTGTTACAAATTCACTGAAACAGGTAGTTGTTTTCATTCACTAGACAACTACATAGAGAATACTTTTAAAAATATTAAATAAGATAAAAAAATAAATTAAAGCTTAATCTTCACAAATATTAAGTGAATTTTTAGATCCAGATGTAAAGAACAGCCCAGTTTGTAGAGCTTGAGGGACATCACTATTTGAAGAACTATTTCCTCATGTCGTCAGGGAAAAATTATCTTGACTGATGACACAATACTTCATGGACAGATTCGGAACAGACATAATAAATTTTATTGGTATCCTCATCTGGCTGATTTAACAAGCCATGGTAGCATGTACTAACAATGCATTATTCATACTAAAGCCGCCTTCGATTTCAAAATTTCTTTTTCCATTGAATAGAGCATGGTCGAAAGTATCTATGTACAAACTTAC
>JAHZMX010004043.1:0-101442 GCA_027743895.1 Seira musarum
CCTGATTCCATTGCAAGGATATGCCTGATTCCTATTCAAATTCCATTCAATACTTTTAAATGACTGACTTTCTATGATAACACCCTTACTGCTTACTACTAGTCAAAGCTTTTTTTTTGAGAAATGAGAAATGCATGAGATCCCTTTTACCTTCGAGATGGCAAGCTGAACCTAACCAAACTTGTTTTTATACAGACGGGTTTATCTACAATTTTGCGAAATGATAAGACTATTTATGAATGCTTCTGAGGAAATCGAAACATCGCATTATTCTTCTTTATCGAAGTTGACTGTCTGGGGGTAAAGGAGGAAACTACCATATTTTACATGAAAAGACTTGAGCCTAAAATCGGTAAAGAATATGTACATGACGAACAGGACTTAAGTACATCCGTTCATAATACAGATAGTAGTCATCATAATGTTATTATTACTTAACCTGTGACGACTTGAATCGCGTTTTCTTGAATAGGCCATAAAATGTTGCTATTTTCCTCAAAATGGCTTTACTTGATTACCTATTTACTTATTGTAGAAGCATTTCATACAAAATGTGGAATTAAATTCCTCAAATAAATTGAGAACCAGTAAATGCACTATGGGTACTTATTTACTTTGGGAAACCAATAGAAAAGTTTTTTAAGGGAATGACTATATAGTTTATGTAGCAATACATAGTATAGTTGTAGGTATACTGTGTAGTAAGTGGAAATATTCATCAAATGCTGCAAATAACTAATCTAAATCTCCAAATCAGAGAAAGGAAAGTGCAAGAGTAGCATGTAAGCAGAAAAACAAGTGAAGTGCGCGTTCTCTGCTTCCGGGTCAAAGAGCGATGCAAATACTGCAAGAAAGATGAGGATAACATGTAGCTTCAACAAAGCATCCAAAATGGAAACTTGACATTTAAGGAAAAATAGTGACTCTTTGCCGAAAATGAATGTAGAATGACGTAGATTTAATCTTCGTTAAATAATTAATTCTGGTACTTTTTTTTGGAACTTTTAGGCTGTATCTTTCTTCCCTTTACGAAGTCTTCACGGATTAGAGATACATGGAAATCCGTGGAACTGCAGCTGTACTTTGCAATCCTTTCGCGAGTGGATGGGCAAGAACAACGTCCCCTTTGGTGTACCCCCAGTGTGCTCCTCGCCGCTGCGTCTGGTTGGAAAGTTGTGGAATGAGTTGGCCATCGAAGATTTTGCATGTGTTCCAAAATTATATCGGTCTAGCGGAGGGGGTGTGGCAGCAAATAATCTTCAGCAAAGCAGGAAGATACTGGAGGGTGAGAACACTACCATCACTTGTCAATGGGAAGCGACACCGGATACAAAGGTTTGTACTAAAAACCAAATCTTCTTAATTGTAACAAGTGACATACTTATTTACTCATTATCCAACAAACACGTATATACAAATGTGAATACCTATAAGCACTAGTTTCCTTAAAAATTTTCATCCTAGGTTAATATTAAGCGAGTGACGATAGCAGATGAAATTATTAAACTTTTTGATGAACTTAATTCTTTTTTATGTATGCCCTTCGGTCTTGTGGATTCATGAAAAATTCAGTTCTATTCCAAACAACTTGTTCTAGAATCGTCATACGTTATGATTCATAACTATACCCTCCTATTTATTAGAGCTACATTAAGCGTAAAAAAAACAAACAAAAATCGTCATGTGAATTCGATCTGCAAAGGATGATCTTTAAATTTAATTAATAGCCTTTACAATATTACAATATTATTGCTGTTTGACTAATCAGTTTGCCAATTTCATTTTCATCCTGCCATTGTTCAGCATAACCTGAGTGGTTAGGCTTATCTACCACTCTACCAATAAATATTTAGTTTACGTGATGATCTTTCTTTACGACGACTGGCAAATTTGATTTGAGAAGACGACGCCGTTCCCGCCACGCTTATATTGGTGTAAAATGAAATGCATATGCATATAAGTATGATGACGAATTCTATCAGAGATGTGATATTAAATAAAGTCATGGAGAGTTCGCATTATTTTCTAAATTTAACGGATTTTTTAGGGAAATCGCCGAATAAATTGCGACTAGAACCTGTAAGTTAACTAACGACGTGGTCTACTGGTTCCTAATAAGATTCTCTGTCAATTTCTGCATTAGCAAATGAGCAAATAGAAGTTAAATTAGTGATTAATGCATATTAATCAACTGCTTAACTGCTTAATGATGATGAGACACAATAACAGTATTTTGATCATGGTTGTTCAAGATTTTAAAATTCCTTTTTCAAGTATAGTGCACACATTAATCTTTGATGAAACAGCATAATAAACAACGTCATCTAATCAAAATAATGAGGATGAGAGAAGAGATTCTTTTGAGAAATTATAACAATTCTTCTGTCTGAAACAGTCTGCTTGCATTTACTATTATGTATTCGTATTTTTAGAGCTTAAAAGAAGTACAACTCCTTATGCATGGCCTCCAATAGAGATCTTAACAGCAGAATACGTCAGTTGTTTCGCCTACTACTTATGCCATGCCGTTTCGCTCTTTTATGCTTTTTAAAGAATAATGAGAACGATGATGATGAAAGACGACTTTATCCTTGACTCTTCAGAAAATACATCTAAATATTGAAAGGCTAAGAGTAAAGTAAAATACACAGAAAGGTAAAAGTGTTACAGTCACCATACAAAAAGGTCGACAAGAACTTTCTTTTTTATTATTTCTTTACCTACTTGAGATAAAGTGTATGACTGGAATAAGAACGTGTCCAAGCAAGCAGACCGGTATGGCATGGCTTGGAAGGATGAACACGTTATCAATATACTTATATATATATTTATATACATATAGGTTACCCCTTTGAGGCGCATTTGTAGAGGAAACATAAACCCTTTTTACAAGTCAAACCAAGGAATTTTTTTTTTCTTTTTCAATTGAAAATCTCCAATTCAAAGCAGACGAAGACTTTCTCTATTTACTTGGAAGAGAAAGTAAAAGAAGTAATAAAGAAAGAAAAAATGTTGCAGATTGCTAAGCATTCCTTCCTATTTTCATGAATAAGCACGGATCAGATCAGGATAAGAATCAGATTGTTGTGCACTGTACCATACCATTACGTAGGCTGAAGTACTTTACGAAACTTGTTTAAAAGGTAAATAGACTTTGAAATTATGCGGGATTCGTGACCTAGAAGCTTAGCGGAACATCACTTACAAACTGAATCTTCTTAAGATGGATAGATTGAATGTAACGCACTTTTCATTTGGATTTGGAGTGAAATGAAGGGAGGGAAAGCATTTTCTTGACTTTGGATTTTAATGCGAACGAAATCATAATATTCTAGCAAAGTGCAAATGCAAGGGAGTTAAACTTTTCGTAAAACGTTCTTTTGGCTAAAATCTGCTTAATATTTGATTTGGAGGTGTTATATGTGATGAAGGACTGCTTATGAACTTGAGGATTTGTTGAATTAGACGCGAAAAGTTTATTTCGTTTGGAATAAGCATTAGAGCATTTTGTTCATTTCAAATGAAATTCCCCGTCGACACGGAACGGGTTGAACGTGCGTGGCGTGGAGGAAACATGCCAAATTAATTAATGATGATGATGGCAACAAAACAGTAAGCCGTTGGAAAATGGCTAGAAAATGAGCAGGAGAGGAGATGAGAGTAGACCACATATCGACGGGAGTGAGTTGTGAGTAAGACGCTCAAGAATAAAATGTTGTAGTAGTGCACGTCTAAGTCTGGAATTGGAGGAAGAACTGTAACAAGTAGCTGGAGCTGCTCCGCTACGTACCACTAACTCTATTTCCGCCTTTCTCTGCCTCCTTCTTCACTCGTGGATTCTAATGAATCAAATAGAATGGCTCTGTGCCTGGACTGGAGAGCAGAAAAAATTCACCATTTGGATGAGATGAGGACGACGAGGAAGATGTGTGTATTCGAAGGAGGGGACAGGAATGGGGTAAAGAGACCGCAGACGGCACCACATACATACCAGAGTGCAAAGTGGATATTCCGTGAAGAAGAAGGTGGAAAAGAAGAAGAATCATCATCGTCAACACCATCTCTATGGCCATCATCATCCACATTACATCCACTTTCAATACACACCAGTGCATCAGCCAAGAAAATAAAAAGTGCGAGGGTAAAAATTGTACAAGCCCATTTCTTCCTTCCTTGCGGGAAGCTGAAAGAGTTGGTCGGAAAATCCTCTCTGGCCCATTTCCAAGACTTTCCAGGAATAGCATAGGTTTAATTTGTTAATTTGATTAATATCCACACACTAATGTAATTAAGGGGTCTCTCCACATTTGGATAACTCTTGGTCTCTCTTCTTTCTCTCTCGCTCTATCCCCCGCTTTTCCCATGGTTATTTCGTTAATTATCAATTAACACACAGCATGAAACTACATGGAAGATGCGTGCATGAATGCATGCATGAATAAAAATAGAGATGTATGCCTGAATAACACTCCCAAACTTGATCATTTTGTCATTTGGAATGGAGTTATTCACTCAAACTTTCACTCCTACATTCTCCGTTTAATGTCCTCTTTTGTGTATTAAATTGCTGAAGGTGATGGTGGTGATGACAATGGAAATATGTGCGAATTTTCAAGGAGAATTTACTTTTTCAATTTTGTTTTCATCGTGCAAGAAATAGAATATGGGATCGGAGCAACGCTGCTACTATTTGATATTTATTTCCACACGAAGAGATTCCCATTTCCAAAAGGAATATGTACCACGGCATTTCAAACGCTGGCTCGAACCGGAGACGAGACAGTGTGTAAGTATCCCCCCATCCAGAGCGCCAGCGGTTTGTTTCTTCTTCTTCTTCGTCTTCTGCTCCAGTGGAAAAAAGGAAAGGGAAACACAGTTCGAGGCTTGTTGAGGAGAAGAAGGGATGCTGCGGATGAGTTAAGCAAAGTGCCACTTCCTATTATTCGCGAACACATTATTCATACACAAAAGAACAAAAAAGAGGCCATTGGGAGTTATGAAAGAGGTTCATTCGTAGACTGCTCCATTTTCTTTTACCTCGAGCAGGAAACTAGAAATGCATGGGTGCATGTGTGGAGGCAGCAGGCAGTAGTCTAAGCTTAAGCTATATTACAAGAATTAAAAGAATTTCGTGAGGAGTAAAGAATAAAATCATGTTCAATTATAACGCTTATTTTACCATATAAAATATGATTGGAGTCCAAAAGAAGTAAAAAAATCTCACCAGAATGTCTTATATATGTTAACAAGTGTAATAAGAAAATTACTAAAAAAAATATTTAATGTTCATGAACGTCTTTTCCGATGAGAATTGATTTTAAAAATATATGATTGGCTGAAGCACAAAGCAAACTCACGGTTAATTATCTCATTGGAAATTGTCAAGAATTTGTTCGCATGATTTTCACGGAACGTTTGCCAACACAAAATCTAAGGAAAATATTATCCTGTATGAATGAAATTATGCAAAATATCTTGCTACATTGCATTGTATTTGCATGGTGATGTGTAGAAGGGCTAGCAAAGATGTTCAATAATGATTTTACATTTATGATAAGTAAAAAACACTTTTCTGGTGGGGTTGGTGGGAGGGAAAGATACTGTTATGATGACTAGGCTGATCCTTTTATTAGATCATCTTGTCTTCGGCGCATAGTATTTATATGCTCTATGGCAAGAGCAACAGCAATAAGGCCTTAATTCTTATCAGCCATTAATTTCAGAAGAGGTGTGTGGTGTGGACGACGACGAGTCTCAAAAAGGATTCCGTTAGTGATGATGGTGATAATGACGAACTCACGAACGAACCCTTTTTAGAAAGAAAAAAAACGCCTTTTGATTCTAAATTTATGTGTTGGTACTTATAAGTATATGGTAGTAACTAATGGAAGTACTAAAAAGTGAGATGTTCGAGGAGTCAGTCGATGGTCTGGTCTGGTCATAATTACCACCATCACTGCGCCAACCAGACAGATACGGACATTTCATGTGCTACTTAATTGTAAGTCTTGTATTAAAAATCTAGTCCGTACTAGCTTTTCCTTGTGTGTCGTCCTTTCAACGAGTAAAAATATAAACAAGGAAATGAGT
Organism: Seira musarum; assembly: GCA_027743895.1. Taxonomy (NCBI): domain Eukaryota; kingdom Metazoa; phylum Arthropoda; class Collembola; order Entomobryomorpha; family Entomobryidae; genus Seira; species Seira musarum. The sequence goes on from JAHZMX010004043.1 coordinate 6,091, forward strand.
AGTTTTGGTTTTGGTTTAGTACTTCTCCATAACTCCATTCGATTTGATAACAAAATAACAATGTTTCCACTTCTTTACTTTCCTGATTTTTGCCAAAAGAGCAAACGGCTTCTAGAGATTGTGTATCATTGGCACGTCACCTTTTATTTCTGGCGAGGATGAGTGGACTTGAAAGTGAAAAAGAATGATACTTTTAGAAGTTCATGAAGAGAAATGTAAGCGAACGAGAGAAGCTATGCGAGTGCGGAAAGTGGGCTTACAGTAAATGATTTTCTTCCATATTCGTTCAGCTCCTATTGCTTTGCAAAAGAAAAGAGAAAGAGAGATGAGAAAAAAACGGATCTGTTTCGTGATCGTGTGATTCGTGTTGGAATGTAAAAACAAAAAAGTGGATTTTTAAAGCGATGAAGATGGAGCTTTCACTGTCCCCGTAATGCTACTATTTTCCCCGTACCCATCCCCATTTATCCGTCCTCCTCGCCAGATTTGATACTCTATAGAAGCCATATAGAGAATCTATGTAAATGAGGAAGGGAAGGGCAAGCAAGTGAAAACGATAGAGATTGATTGAAGATTTACAATTGGATTTGTCTTAAGCTTTCCTTTCTCATGTGCATTGAGAAAGGAATTGGCGAGCGAGAGTGAAAAAGAAAATGTTATACGTTTTGAAAAATAGAAAAGAAGGGGGACATAATGGTGGGTATAAAGAACAATTCCGAATCATCATGGTCACAGTGGGAATGGATGGATCATCATCATCACTTTTGGCGCTTCTTAAGTAAGATCATCAACCCATTTACGGATTTTACTGAAAGAAGAGGAAGGAAATAAACATGAACACTAAACTGCAGTATTTCTTTGTTCCAAAATAATACGTATGAGCATCTTGTCTTCCCCTTCCAGCTACTCGCATACAATTCACAAATCACTTGATGTTGTTTTTCGAGGCAAAATATTGAATATATTGGCATTTAGTACGTAGTAAAGAAAAACATACTTAGTTTATATCCATATAATAGTAATATCAATATCTCATCCCATCTCTCTTGAGAGGAAAACTAGAAGAATATAGGTTTAATACATCTAACAATAAGCCTTCCCTTATGAAGCCTTCGGGCCAAAAAAAAGTATTTGGATTCGATCGCATTATTGTACTATATGATTGAGAGAAGGAGACCAATTCTGTTAAAACAATGAAACAAGAATCTTGAAAAAGCCAAGTGCAGTATATAAATATGAAGTAATATGAAGTGTAAGAATTTCTCTTTGTTCATGTTAAACAGCTATAAAAATGTGGGAGGTTTCATGATGAACTACTTATTACACATGCTTTTTCCCACAAATTGAAAGTGGAAGGTAGGTGGAAAAGATGAGAGTAGGTATATTTGCGTGTGTGTGTGGATTCTTACAAATATAATGTAATGTGGTGTTTGAACTATGATGTAAGGCAAGTCTGTTTACTGAAAAGAGAGGACTTTATGGATAGATGATTCGGGAAAAAGAAGCGTATTCACTTTCCCCCGGAAAAAGGCTTTGTTATTGCGTGAGCTTAGCTGAAGAGAGTGTGTTTGTGGGTACGGAGGAAACCCTTTCGTCCTTAAGTTCTGATTGCAAGCTTTCTCACTTTCTCCACCACCGAACCCTTCTTTTGTGTACACATTGGCTACGTACTTCGTTCATAAGATACGTTTGTGCATATGCATTCACTATTGTACTTTGCAATAGGTGAGCAGTATTTTTTCAGGATTTTCCATCTCTAAAGCTGTGTGCGAGTCAGTGAGTGTGTCGTCGTGTGTGTATGTATGTGTGTGTGCTTCCGAGATTATGTGAAAGGATTTACATTCATGGTTGTTACACAGAAAAGGATTTGCATGTTTGATGCTTTTGCGAGAACCACAAGTTTAATGAGCATATTTATTTAGTTCGACAGCTTGATCATTTTTTGCCATGTACGATGATGGGGTGGGGTGGAATGATATCATTTTGGTATTGCTTCAATGGAAAGAAAGCGTGAAAATTGGGCTATGTATCCAACTCTGATGATGGAATGTGTACTCAACTCATTCCTGGATCGGTAGAGATTTTCAAACAAATCGGTTTTCCAACTGACACTGAATGATTTGCATACAAAATTAATGTAAATGCTGAGGTGATAATTAATTCAATGAGAAAATGAATTGACCTTAATTCCTCGTGTCATGGAGTCTATTCATTAATACAAAGTGTCTCATAGGATAGAAGGTGGAAGGAAAAGAGGTTTTCAAGCTGAAGAGTGATATGTATCATCTTAGGTTTGTTTTATTTTTTTATACTTTAGGTGCGCTGGTGGAACGGCAACAAACCAGTGGGAACAATTGGAGCTAGTGGCGTCACATCTGGTTTTGTAGTCTCCGAATCCTTTCGTTGGGATTTCAATGGTAGTGAGGGTACCCGCTTAAAATCAACATCCGCCAAGTTCCCGCGTAACTTTACATCTGACCGGGGTGTCGGCTTGAAGGTATCCAGTTTATTGGTGATACGAACAACTCCTCGCGATGCAGGTAAGAGCAAAAAAATAAAAGCAGTCAAGTCAAACATAAGCCAACAAATTTCTTGCGAACATATTCTTTTCAAGAGTCTCAGATCAAGTCAGTCAGGAAAAATCAATTTGTCTCCAAAGAATTCAAAACTTTGAAGGACTTTTATTTGCTTGTAATCGATTGTTATCGTTAAATTTTATAATGTTTTCAATTTAATTCTCAAAAAATTGAAGTACATACATAAATAAGCGAATTAAAGTGAAGATAGGTTTCCAGCAAGGCAATCGATTGAATATCATTTTGTTAATCTGTGTTTTTTGTACCTTTAGGCGTGTACACCTGCAGAGCAGAGAGTCGAGCGGGGTCTGCAGCAGCCAATTACACTATGATTGTGGTACAAAACAAGGCGGAACATCTAACAGGTAAGGACTGAAGCTAATTACGAGATATTGTCTTTGATAATAATGCTGAAATAGCTACTCGGTCGTGCTGAGTAAATGTGACAGAAATTGCTAGGGAAAGTGCTAATTTCTTGTGTCGCGTCCTCACTTTCATTTTCTTCGTAACCATCAGCATGTCCAGAGTAAGTACTTAGGGAAAGGAATGCTCGTAAAATGGTGTCGAATTAATGAGCATGTTCACAAAATAAGAATGAATGTGATGTGATGAAAGGGGATAGTATGCTTACGTTAGTGCAAAATCCACATCTCATAAACGTTGCATATCCCTTATGCTAAAAAAAAACTACCGGTGAGATAACACTCTACGTAATAATGTGTAACTTTCCTCAAAGTCACAATCACAAGTTTTCGGGAAATGCAACTACGCAGTAGAAGAGAATAGTAATAATTTTGGCATTTTTATTCAGAAAAGCTCATGGAAAATGTACGGCTTTTCATTTCGACAAACTTAGGTCAGGCTAGTAAGAAGAGCAAGACAACATAATATTACAAAGAGGAGAGGAGACAACACTGGGAAACAGAAACAGACATAACCGTTGCATGAGTACAAGGAAAAGTGAAAGGAGTCGGACTTTAACTAATTCCATTAAATATTATGTAGAAACTGGCAGTTTGAGGGAATTCACCCAGTTTCCTCGATCCATGAAGCTCATGGAAGAGAGGAAAAACAACTTTTATAACACTTCAACTAGAAGAATAGGAGCAACTACAGATAACGTTATTTTTCTATGGTGATAATAGTGATCACCATGATGACAATGCTATCATTTTGAAATTGTTTTGTCCTTTTCTCACTTCGGAAAAACCGGATTAAATAGAGCAGACAAAGCTGGATGGAACGAGTTTGGTAAAAAAAGTAACTGGGTGAGCATGACTGTTTATGTTAAACTACTACATCGTAATACTTTCTAGGATTTTGTTTGAAACATTTTTCAACAATCCTCGACCACTGTCTAAAAAGGCTTTGGGGGACTGATTTGAAAATGCCAGAGAGTGGGATGGAATTCCCCGGAAGTGCATCTAACTAATGAGGTGGTTGCGGTTAGGAAGATTAAAAACTACGAAGGTGCATAATGTACATTCTTTGTCTTTCTTTTTTCTCTGGGCAATACCATCATTCTCTCGATTGAAAAGGGAAAGAGAAAAAGTGAAGAAATTATGCTTTTGTGTGCATCACGTCATCATCAAGAGAATCACGGAAAAGGTCGCCGCACTCTTTCCTTCAAAGTATTGCCAAGAACAAAAGTGTAGTAAATATAACTGTACTAACATAGGTAAAAAAATGTTGTAGGTTCTAATGAAAAAACTGCAGATGGAGAAATGTCACGAATGATTTAAAAAAATCATTTAAGTCATCCATGCCTCAAAAAACTAAGGACAACTTAAAGTTTATCCTTGTACTTACATATTTGCACTTTTCCTTCCAAAAAGGGGCAAGATGGCGGTAGTGATGATGATGATGATGATACGATGTTGGCAGTGAAAGTGGCAGTAAGTAAGCACAGCAACAATTTCATATTTTACATGTCCTCTTGCTGGTCTGAGAAAACAAGTCCCCTGAGCTGGATCATCTCACTACTTTTCAGAAGTTTCTCGGGGAATGGTGAACGAAACAGAGCATCATCTTCATGCAATATGCTTCAGAAAAAAATTTTTTTAGTGTTTTTCACATGATGCGGCGACCATAAAAAAGGACGAGTACGAAGACTGCTCTCACTTTTTCTTCTAAGCTCATGAATATTTTAGAGACAATGAAGATATTACATGAAGAAGAGGAAAAAAGGGCGCAGAAGAGGAGAGACATGAAATGAGGGAGTATTTTTTACGAGAAATTTAATATGACACATGGGGACATAGTCTAATGTCGGTAATCAAGTAAATAGTTTAAACAGTTCTCTGCTCCGTCTCCTGTGTCGTTTAACTTTTGCACACTTTTTATTCCTCCCCATCTGCTATAAGAGAGAGAGGGAGGGAAAGAGAGAACGCAAAAACTTCTTATTACCTGTGAAGGACAGGTGATATGACATGATAGTAAAAAGCCAATATAGAGAAAAGGTATGATGCACATGAATGCATGCATGCGTGCATCTTCAAAAACGTCTGGTTTGAAAACATGAACGAAGGCAATGAAGCTTTTTTTTAATTTCTAAAATATACACTTTGTTGCAATGGCTATTTGCACTGTGAATTCTTCTGAACTGAGATTTAAAAAATAATGGTTAAAAATCGGTTCAAGAAATGGTAATTTGGTTAACGGAGAACAATAATTTGTGTACGATTTTTCCACAGGTTTTTATTTGCATTAAAGAGTCGCAAAAATCTGAAACGTTGGATTTTTTTAATTTTTCAAAATAAAAGAAACCTTTTATGACAATATGAGCTGTCTGATCATATCTAAAGTTCGACTACGTTTCAAATCAAACGAATACTTAACACAAATATGCTCATAAGCTAGCATGAGTAAAACCTGAAATAAAAACAAGATCGTTTTGAAACAATAAGTAATAAGATACGTTACATAATATAATAATAATTATTTATCATTTGGTAATGATTGCACTATAAGTTATTGAAACTGCCTGCATATCGTTCACTTACTGAACCAAGCATACAACCCCACCCCCGCTTCCCATGTGGAAGATTTGAAAGTCTTTGAATGTAGGGGTACTTACGGTTTTATCGTGATGGGGGTAGAAGTGTGCTTTTGTGAACTTTTTCTAATGCAAAATCTCGTAAAAGGTGTAAGAAAGCATGTTTCTACTGTTCGCTTAAGTATTGTGTTTTTTACGTTGCTGAGCGAGTATTGAGATTGAAGTGTCCGTCTGTCTGTCTGATCGATACAAGAATGATCCAGCGGGTTTTTTACAATTTAATCATGTGATTAAAAATCCGATTTCCTTCTATGAGTCGCTTGGTTGTTTTCAGCGTGTTCTCCATGCTTTAAACTACCCCTGTTACATAGGCACTTTTACCTTTCATGACCTTTAAACTTAAATCCAGGTCGAGTTTGTTCCGCTCATCATTAAGTACTTTCCAAATCGCTTGTAAAATCGTGACGCGTGTCCTAAAATAACGCTGTTTTAAATACCTAAACCCAAAAATATCCACGGGCCATGCACCAGGGAATATTGCCCAAATCTTGGGCTTGCTGGTGACTGAAATCTCCAGTCCCTAGTTCCAACGTGTCGCCGGGCTGATGGGCTTCATGTAGGCGCCTGGAGTAAAAAGTTTTATTTTGTCAATGAATCTCCTCCAAACTCGTTTTTTGGCAGACTTCCTGTCCAAATCGTTACAAACAGTTTCAGCAGGGACACTTTGCACCTGTTTGGGATTTGGTTCCGGGTGAAGTGACCCGCTTGTGACACCATGGCATCGACTTTACTTATCAGGCCAGTCACGCGAACTGCACGAGGAGATACTTGAGCGGGCGTAAAAATGCCGGCTGACTTTGCGTTTTTCAGTTTTTGATTGCACGTCACTTTATTACGGTTAGTACTATTGAAAACGTCAACTCCAAGCTTTCTTACTTCTTTTACAGCATGTTTTGGCGTCATTCTGTTCTTGGAAAGTACCAAAGTGGATGCCTTACACTTAGCAGTTAATATCTTCGACATTTTTGCGAGTTTTAAGTGAATCGATGACTCATTAGAAAGAGAAACGTCTGTACTACAACATATGCAAAACTTGAAGGCTTACTTTGCAAGGATCACATGAAATTGTTTTAAATAGTTTGTAAAAAATCCGCTGGATCATTCTTGTAACTTTAGAAAGCGATCACCTAAGTATTGATCTCAAATTTGGAACAAAAGTTCCTTGCGTACTAAGGGCAAACCCTATATTTTTTTCAGAATTTCAGGTCACTTATTAACGGCCGGGTCAGCGGTTGAATTTTTTTCCAAATGGAACATATGGCTTGTAATAGCTCATTCGAAAACTCTTGAAAAAAATGAGCATGCCTGTTATTTCAATGTTTTGAAATTTGTCAACCGCCAACGGCAGCGGGCGGTTAAAACTTTTTAAATGAAACATAGCTTGTGACATCTCATTCGACAGGTCTTTTCAAACTCTTTTCATGCAAACATGTAGAAATGGCTTTCACATGAAGAATTCATGGGTACAACTGCAAAGAACTGTTTTATTTGACAGCTTATGGAATTTCGGAGACATTAAACCAGTATTCTCAGAACGACTCGCTTTTCTTTAATCTTTTTTAGCTACGTCACTATCGCTGATTTAACAGCTTAATTCAAGATATTTTCTATTACAACCGTAGGGAAACGATAAAAAAGACTACACGAACTAAAGTGTAATATGTCGTAACACGGGAATGAAAGAAAATGCAGATAATAAAAAGGAAATGTTTTTACTTTTTTACTAACTTTTCTAAATGCGCACAGAAAGCTGAAAAGTATAATATTGAAATTGGTGTATACATAGTAAAGTCTTTGGCGTAATTTTAAAAAAGAACATCGGGAGAATTGCTGCATCTATTCTAACGCATACAATCTTTACCAAAAATCTCAATAATAATTTTAAAAAACTAAAAACCAATTTCACAAATAAAATCAAAAAGCTGATTTCAGTTAGACATTTATAAATCATCCAGAAACAATAGATGCCGTTGCTAGAATTTTGTGAGCACCCATATTGTTTGATTAATTTCAGGTCTAAAACTATAGAGGAAAATGAAAGATGTGGTGAATGGTAAATAGGTGGAATATTTATTTTTGTAAAAAAACGTTAAAAGTAGGATGTAAAAAATATATTTAACGCTACGCCAATAGAATGAACTTACCCAGTAGAGTTTAGTGTTTCCCTGTAAACTTGTATGTAAGTGGTTGTGCTTGTCCTTATTCTTGCGAAATGCCTACTTTTGGTAAAAATAAGCACTGCTTGTAAACATCGTCTTATTACCAACTCTTTGGAACCTGAAATTGCTCTTCTCATCGTCAGTAGGTTTTGTTTGTGTACTCACCTTCTTTCGTTTTCTAAAACGTTCTATTTGAAAGCTGAAAGTTGAGCAACATCGCTTCAATTTTACTCTAAAAGAGTCTCTTATTCTCTTCAGAAAAAAGGCACGCGTGGGGAGGGGACCAGAAAATCATGAAAAGTCTTAAGATAGCATTTCACTTTCTAACAATATGTCCAGCACAATTCCAGCGTTTACGATTTCACTGGGTGCTGTATCGTATCCTTTTTAGTAGATGATGACGTGATAATAGTTATGACGACAGTGATCCTCTGAAATAAAATGAATGAAATGGATACATGAATTTTGACGCACACCATACGATAGGCATGATTACGCAGTACATATATATCTGTTAATGGAAACTCCATCTCCCCCTTCCCTATTTGTATTTTAGGATTATTTCGTGGAGGGTGGTTTGTTTTCATATCAGTAGTTTGCCGGAACAGCTTTCCACAAAACGCCAGAACACATTTGTGATACGAAAAGAAAAGAATGTGTGTATGTGTTCTTAAATGCTCTGAGAAAATAGCCATTCTCCGTGAATGATGTTGAGGTGGACAATTTTTAGTGGGGAATGAGCGTAAAGCAAGCAGATTTCCATTTCCGTAGAAAGTGGTACGTATGGTTAAAAAAATAAGGAAGTATGGAACAACACTGCATTTAAGAGGAAGAGGAGGAGACGGTTGTGTTTAAAACATTGTAATGTGTACATTGCAGTACGTTGAGCTCGCGGCTCGCAGGCACACGTGCACTTTCACTTTGGTCGATGTATGTAATAACAAGTGAGCATGAAACACGTAATGGTCTCCTCAGAGACTGAAACATGCATTTCTTAAAAAGAGGATAATGTAGGGAAAAGAGGAAAGAAATCTGGATTTTTTTTCCTGCTTAACATCTTAACATCAATGAAATTGCCACGGGCTGCTGCTGCCGCTTACAGTATTTCATGAATGATATTGCCTTTAAACTTAAACCCTCCTCACTTTTGGCCTTGGTTGGCTAGGTAATGTGTTCAAATACAAAAATAAATTTCTCCTTCTGTACTTTTTCCGGTGAAACCTTGCCTTGATAACATCATCAGCTTGCCTACTTACTAGTACACTGAACTGGCATGAAAGCTAAAACGCATTCATTGCTTGGTAATTAGCTTCTAATGCGGCGTATGAAAAGTAAGTAATGAAAAGTATGCACATACATAAAAAACTATTAAATGTTTTAAAGCGCACATTAAAACGTACATACTCTCGTCGCTCGTTGCGAAAAATTTCTTCGGCTTTTCCATCCATTTTACGGTAGCTAGTTCTAACCTAACCATGGCCAGCCTGGTCTGACAATGAGGAAAAATTATTTTTGCAAAGAACTTTTTCCCGACCTTTCGGAATCCCCTTTTGCTACATATGCAATAGCGTAGCTTATAGTTAGCTGGGATGAAACAGAATGAGATGAGATGATGCTAATGCCGTGCCTTGTGTGACTATGCCAGTTTTTTTCTCATCGTGATTAACGCATGAAATATGAGCACTTCACTTGGAAACTCCAGATTATAACGTAATGTGATCACAGTTGAAGTTTTTTCCTCGCAGCTGCCTTCAGACAAAGGGATAAGTGTATGTAAAGTGGTACACTCATTTTTATTAGATTATTTACGCACTTTTGATACGATACTTTTCGGTGAAGTTTTGCGCTATTTTCGGTTGAAGAGCGACGAGGAAAAGAGAAAAGAGAAGGGCTGCTGAAAGAGAAAATAGTGTTGCAGAAAAGGATAATGGTGATGGGCGACTTTAAGTCTTAACCAAGGAGAAGAGATTTTTTTCCTCTTGATATGATATGATAGGATTTGCTTCTTTCGAATGAAACGACTTCAGGCTAGATATATAATTCGAATTATTCATTCACAAAGGCAAAAAGGGAAGATTCTGTTTCGAGTTTTAACAAAGAAACAAGAGGAAAATCGCAAATGAGATGTGCTTTACTATTTCTTTCAAAAGAAAGATTTGACTTCATGAATGAATGAAATCTGACTTTATTCCGCTGCTAAATTAAATGTTCCTTTGCACTGAAAGAACGAAAAGACTACCTAAACCCTAATTTAAGTAATGAAGAAAAAATATTCTGGCTAATCTTTTGAGTTAAGGCACTCATTAGGTTTAATGAAGGGGCAAGGGTCAAAATAATAGTCGAATTAATGATTCCTCCCCATTTATGATACGTGGATAAGCACAGAATCTTGATCTTAACGATGATGAGTTCTTAACAATCATTTAATATCTGATTGATGAGAATTAAAAATTTGGTAAAGCTTAAACTTCCATAGAAACATATATTTAAAGTAGAAGTTTGCATTTTGCATGTCGTATTTTCACTTTCAAAAGCATATTTCGTACAAAATGGGTCCTAAAATTTTCTCTAAATCCGATCTGATCTGGTTTGATGGAACTCACGATCTCATTTGGTTATCTTTAAAGACAATAGATAGTCCGCCTAGGGTGTAGTTTCTACTCCTTCCAATGACCTCGTAAAATGCTACTGCTTGCGTTATAGATTTCAATCAAAAGAGTAAATCTATAGTACATACATATAAGTATGTATCTTTCCATTCATTCAGTCCTTTACTTTCACTGTTATTCTTTCCATTTGTTCCCGCATCAATTGTTCCAGTTCTCTCAAAAGAAAACGTAATGACGGGAACGAAGACGAGTCGAGTTGGTAGTGCTTTATTTCAATTCCTTCCGCAAAATAAAGCCATATGTTTTTTTTACTAAAAGAGAAGCCAACGGGTTTCACTGAACTCGGGCGATAAAAACGGTTCTAGGAGGAGGGACACATTCCTACCCAAGCAGTTCAATATTTGCGTAACTACATTGACTCATTCACACTTCCCATCAGCACTAATCGTAAAAGAAAGTGCTTGTCTCTGAAATGCACATCCATTTTCTATGGTTATGCTCGTATTATTGGGGACGAAATGTCTACTTTTACAGTGCACAACCAATGCGAGCGCTATGTGCATATCGCCGGTTTAAGAATGAAAGTAATGAAGGATGTTCCATAAAAATGGAGCATTTCGTAAAAATGGCACGACTTTTCCATGCGTATGAAAATGTTGTGATTGAGAAGGATGACAGGCGGTATTCCTTGTAGATATAGTTTTTAAAAAGCTTGTAAAGCTTGTGGGAATAATGATTTTTGCATTGGAATTTCAGGTCGCTTTCTTCTGTTTGGTGCGGTGCTTGCAGCACTACTCACCTTGGCCGTGTCGCTGCTATTGGTGTGCGTGGTCTTTGGGAGCAGTCGTCGCCATTATCAGGCGTCACGTATAACAACTGATGATAAGCTCGAATTGAATCACGTCGGTGGAACACATCTTCTCGGTCAAAACGGAGGTGGGAGTGTCCCTCTGATGGGGAACCATCACAACAACTCACACCATAACCGCCACAATTCGTCCAACCATAGCGATTCTAATGTGACCACTAATAGCATATTAAGTCGAAGAACGATGTCAAATGGGGAAAGTCAACATGACAACTCGCACGACAAAGGTAAGGGAAGGGAATACAAAGCGGTGCCTACTACCGAACCTGATGACAGCTCCTCTGAACCTGAACATAATGGCTCGGACCAGGAGGATGAAGCCGGGGAAGTGGACCAAAACGAAAGTGTTTCCCCCATCATAAAGAATACAACTACCACTACAGTATTTGTTTCAAGCGGTGTTAGCGGTAGTGATGCAAGTGCCAGTGACCGAGCTCATAATCAGCAAGGCCAAACAAGTAGAAATTCTAGCGGTAATAATGGTGTTGGTGGTGGTGCTGGTGGTGGCAGTAGTGGACCACAACATAAATTTACGATGGTCATGCCCAGGAAGTCGACAGGAAGCCAGCAAAAGCAATGTCGCGAAAGCAAGATCGGGGTCGTATCCCCAGAAACAGGAGAGAATACTCCAATACTCTCCCCTCAGCAGAGAAATGAATTTGTTGGACCAAATGGAAATATTGGAGGTGGCACTGCTGGGCCTAGTTCGATTGTAAACACTCCAGGAACTTCCCACCAGCAAATGAAAAACAAACTTTTCAGTGATACATATCCGGACCTGATTGACGAGAAAATGTCGCTGGGATCTGACTTTGCGAGTCTTCCAAGACCCAACAAGAATCATCATTATCAGCAGCAGCAACAACAACATCACCAACTGCCCTACAAACAACATTACCCTCATCAAAAGCAACATCTTGTCGATACCGCGTAAGTTCCTCATCCTCAGTATTTTTCTAAAGATTATTAATAGTCTTCCGAAAAAAAAGTTATTCCAATAGTCCGTATTTCCTTCGAAATTGGCTCAGTCAACTCAGATGAACACAGCTCGCCATGCCGTAAAATAGCGTAATAACTTTGTTAATAGTAGCCCATTTTCTTGAAAAGAACCTTATGGGAGGCCAAGCGCGGGGCAACTGATGAGCGTTAGAGTAGTATTCTTACTTTCACTTACATCCCTATTTAATCTCTACAGTACATACTGCCATAATATTTGGCTCAGTTTGACCGTTTCTAGGAGTCGTTCAGTTAGAAAACAAGAATAATGCTAACATACAGCAATATTAAGAGAAACTCGAGGCAAAAACAACTTTGTCTCGTTTGTGCATCGTATCGTATGGTTTTGACTTTAACTACACATGATTTTCTCGAGCATGGCCACAAAATTACCCGTTCCTTTTTCTTTGTATAATACACCATTTCAAAAAATATTGTTCTTGTCACCACCACCACCACCACCACAATAATCTCATGGATGGTGAAAAGGGAATTGAGAGAGAAAGTGATCATTTTCCCTTGTTTCGTATTATGTACTCGTCATACTCATGTCTTCCTGCCACACCAACATCATACATGACTCGACTCAACTATTTAGGTATATGACACGCTGGAAAAAGAAACGACTCTTTACTTTTTTGTATCGTTTACTATTTAACGGCCGCTGTAAAAGCGCACATTACTGTTGTGACTGTGCATGCCTAAAAAAGGGTGTTATGTGGCGTGGGCTTGACGATGACGACGCAACATCAACATCCACGGGAGAATTAAAATGCACTTTTATATTTTCCTTCTCTTTTTTTGCACATTTTTTGTTGTGGTTTTTCGTTAGGTTTGTTGAGAACACTGATTGTATTGTGAGATTGAAGGTATTTTTTAGAGGAAAGTAGAAGAATAAAAACACTATTTGCTTGCTTTGAATTGCCGATTTACATGACATTATTGTTGGGTTACGTATGAGGGTTGCCGGAGAGAGTACTACTGATATTGCCTCTTCACATGATCACGAGAAAAAAAATAGTACATGCCATTTTTTCAGTTTGCTTTGCTCATACTACTAAATGTAGGGAGATAAAATGCTTCCTGGAAGAGGAGGAAAACGAAGTCATTTTTGTTGCATGCGATATCCTCCTTAAATGCATAATGCTCCTTTCACCTTCCCGACGAAATTGTGAAGTTTAATCGCTTTCTCATGTTTCCATGCAGCACCATAAGCTATAAACCAGCTTCGAAATGGATGTAGCAAATAAGAATAAAACAAGACAAATTTTTTTTCTGAAGGAAATTTTTTGTGTTGGGGTGGGGGGGATTGAATGAAATTGGAATGAAGGATTGTTAAAACACACAGGTTCAGGTAATATTAAGTATGAAAGGTCAAAGTAAGCTTGTTTTCAGGGTGTTTCAAGAAAATATTATCCGAAACTTTCGCCAATGCGTGTAATCATTAGTCATAATTAAACACTATCAGCAACTTTATAAGTGCCTTTTATACCGGTTGGATTGAGTTTCATGAAACCTAATTTATTTCAAATTATTACACAATTATTTCATAAACATTCATATTAAAATATAATAAGTGGGCATGGATTGCATTTTGCATTGCTTCATTGCTACTTTGCTCCCGTGTAAAATGACCATTTAGTCCTAAAACATTTTTATTGCGAATTCTTAATATTTATATTTATTTTTAAGCTCAGCAGCCTAAGGCTCCCTTAGCTAAAATTGTGAGAGGCATAGGCACTGGAATTAGACTGAATGAATACTCATGCATGCATACACATCTACCTACGTAGTCAAGAAAAAAGAACATGAATATGGAGGGAAAAAATACATAAACTTTTTCGTCCTTCTTCGATTTCCACTCTCTCCTTTTATTTTCTGCCAAATGATAAATAGGGAAATGAGAGAAGAAGGGAAGGGGAAAATTTCTCGAATAAATTTTAAGCTGTTGGAAAAGTTACTTTCTTGAATATAATGATAATATATTATGAAAGTCAAAGAATTCTCAAAACGAAACTTTCACATTCTTCTTTAAGGTGTGCGATGGGATATGATATGGGAATGAATGTCGGGCTTCGTGCACCGCCATTTTCTTTAATGAGCTATATAATTAGTATGATGTATTATTTTGCTTCCAGGGATAAACGAGGAAAAAACTTTCCTTTGGAATGTATGTACTGTATGGTTTGTAATAATAACATGGTTTTAGTTTTAATGCATACATGTATGCAAGCGTAAAATCTCTGCCTGAAAAAAAAAACATATTTTACTGTAAAAACGGTTTCACAATTGTGGAAGCTCCAAAGTTATGCGTTGACTGAGTTGGAGGAGGAATGAACTAACCCAGTTTTCGGGAAATGTTGGAATTTGATCAAGTGATTAATATCATATATTGTTCTTTTGATGCAGACGAGGCTACTTTCATAGGAGGAATAACTCCGACAGCCAATCGCCACTACTGTCTCGCTCTTACGGAAATTCAACAGAGAAGATAATGTCAAGTGGTATCTCAATCCTTAGTAGCAGTAGCACTGAGAGTTCATACGTCTCGACGTACCAGCCACCTTACACCATCAGCCAAGGTCACTTGCATCAGCCTCCGCCATATCGGGGGAGCTTCAAAGGGTCATCCGCTATTAGCTTTCAACAGTCTCAAAACCATAATCCTTTCATATCATCTACCACTAATCCATACTCCTCGAATTACCCAGCACCGAGGCAGCGGCTCAGCATGCCCACATCCCCGGTGCACGACCACTATTTCATGGATCACAGTGGTGCGCCATCCGGTGGAGGACTGAGACATCATACTGGAAGTCACGATGAAGGAAGAAACGCCGGAGGACTATTGAGCCCTTCAGATCCGGGGATATCGTACGTAAGGACGGCTAGCTCAGGCCCTGTCGGATCCACTTCCAACGTTAGCTATGATTATCATGCTGCCCAATTGGCGGCTTTTCTTGAAGAGTATCGCACTCTCCAGTTGGAGCTGATGAGAATGAGTGCAAGCTTGCAACAGCAACAGGGAGGAGCAGGTGCGGGTTCAACGCAAGGAATTAGTTCGCCACTGTCGGAATCGTCAAGTGGGGATGGAGATGTCGTAGGGAACTCGAATATTCCCAAAGGACATCTAACCCATCAGCAACAACACCATCATGATCTGCAAACTAATGTGAACAATGCTGCAAGTATCATGTTCAAAAATCCAAAGGCGTCATCCACATCTCACTCAACTCATCATGGCAGCAGTCCTCAGCAACATCACCACCACCAAAATCATCACCACCAACAACAGTTGAAATCCATTCTGAAGAATTCCGGCAACAATAATAATTACGTGGCTTGATGACTTTGTGTAAAATCTGAAAAAAGTCCAATGTATCCTGTGTACCAAAACATGATTAATCAACTCAGAAAACTGAACACTACAAAACGACTTTATCACATTTTTATGAAACGGAAAATAAAATGCTTTAATATCAAAAGCTTTACTCTTTGTACATGCAGTATGGTGCGAAATATTTTTAATGAGTGAAACTGTTTAATTTTCAAAGTAAAATGTTATCTACTTTATATCTTTTGTGAGTAAAAATGAAATTCTTGTAAATGTAAGGAAGGTAAGAAATGTAGATTACTTTGTAATTGGTTTATCTTGAATAAAATTATTAGTAAAGTATGTAAGATAAGGTTCCCTGATATAAACGAAAAAGAAAGGATCTATATTTCCAGTGTGACGATAATGATGAGGACGGTTTTAATTTTACAGAGAGATTCACATGAATTGTTGTATCACTTACAAAATACTTATCGACCTCCATTACAAATAAATGATTTAATGTCAAAAGGAACTGTTATGATTATGAAAGGATACATCTATATTGTTAATAAATCTGCCAAAAAGCAAATCGAGCATTAAATTATTAAATTCATTTTGTTTATTCGGATTCGTATTTTGCATTTTTGCATCTTCTCATAAAATAAAATTGATAGTTGCGTTATGAATAGAAACACGACGACAAAACAAAAAACTCTTTTTGAGATACATATTCTCGTCAGTTTTAACTTTCTTTTGTTATAATTTATAAAATCAGGTCAGTCATAGACTACGCATCTAAAAAAAATTGACATGACGCGTCGTAGATTAATTTTGACGAAATGGCGAAATTACTCGCCTGGCACAATATTTCCTTTTTACAACGCACATTACTTTATACAAATTTATGGTAGGACGAGGAACTAAAACTATGCTTACATTTCTTCGTAATCACATTTAAATATCATACTTTCCTTGTAGCGTAGATTTACATTTTAATGAACAGGGAGGGACACAGCATGACACATCCGAGTCATACACGGGATTGTCATTAATATTTCAAAGGGAAGGACATAGTGTGACGACCCATAAAAAAAGTTGTAGTGTTCCACATTATTTATTTTCATCATGCAGTGCAGACCAGGATATTTAATGAGCCACGTGAACATTAAAAAACTGAGTAAAGCGAAACGGAAGGAGGATTGGCTGGAGAGCAGTTGAACGAATTAAACAATTTTTTATACGAATTGACCGTACAGAATCTGATGTGATTTTAGGAATTTTTTTTTGTAGTGATCATAAAAAAGCTTTTTATGACAAGAGTTTCGAAATAATTTTCTACGCTGACTGTCATTCACGGATGGATTGGGTGACTTGTTTTGACGGGAGGAGTGAATTTAAAGCTTAAAAAGTAGGTCATCGTGTGAAAAACTATATTTTTGTAGTTCTTTATTTGCTATGCCTGTTGTGTTCTTCTCTAATATATCCAGCAATCAGATATCACAGTCGACTTCATCCATGCATTTTAGTTATTTTGGTGACTCTTTTCATTATTATCCTCTGTATCCAAATTAAAAGGATTTGAGTTTGTTTTTGGTTGTTTTGTAAATGTTATAAACTAGTAAAGTTATTTCTCTAAGCTCTAAAATTGTTCATAGTCTGGTAACTTACGTACGTATATTTTGATCGAATGCATTCGAAACAGAATTTCGGAGAATGTTAAGTATTTAACGAATTGCGATGACTCGATTCGAACGAAAAAGTAAATGACTGGAATCACACTGGTACGTGGTAACAAATATGAATAGAATGGAAGATGAAAATCAATGAAATAAATTACAATTGATATATGACTTAAGTACATAAGAAGCGAACCTATTTTAGAGTTTGCTTAAATTAAAATATTAATCAGGGTATGTTTTACTTCGTTGGGGAAGGTATTCGTGAAATTTGAACGAAGGTAAGATGGTTTTTAATTATTCGCACAACTGTGGTAATTGGCTTGGGTTTGATTTAAAAGTCCAAGTTCCACCTAATCGATTCCTTTAGTTAGGGAGTGCTCCAGAACTATGTCGTAGTCGTCAAGTGCGAGAAGAACCTGAACCATATCTGTGAGCAAGTCAGGATTCCGAAGGAAGGAATAGTCATCGTACATCTGCCGGGTTATATCCAAATTGGCCATGATTTGAGGTAGTCGTGGAAGTAAATGCTCCCTGAAATCCGAAATAAAATTGCACAAAATAACTATTTGTTGTGATTCTGTAACGAATATAAATCCGACCAATTCGTGAACTTACCGTGCAGAAAGACAGACAAATAACTGGAATTTTCCATCTTTGCCCAAACTATTAGCTTGGAAATTAATTTTTCTAATTAATTCACAATACAAATTAACGTTGACTACGTGCTCGCTAGATCCGCTGCCGTCGTCATTGACGATGATAAGCTCAAAGTCTTCGTTGGTAACTTTACGACTGAAGGCCTCTTGGACTTTCACTGAAACAAAAAAGAGGAACAGAGCTATTTCCCAGGTTCCATTAAAAACAATTTTTAAAAAATGTTTAAGACTTGTACCAAAGTAGTCCCACAGGTAAATGTTCTTTCCAAAAAGTCGACTAGATTTGAACCCAAACAGAAAAACTTGTTCCAAAGCATTAACTAAACCGTTGTCACCGCACAAAAGGACAGTGAGACTACCACGGTCTTTTTCTGATTGAAAGAAGTATTTCACTATTTTGTTTACAGCATCACCTAATGAAAAATATCAGCAATATATGTGAACATTGCACTTTCCAATTTCCAATCAATTGAATAAAAATTTATTTTTTGTGCATGGTGAAGAACAATTAATATTTTAATAGTAACTTACTTAATCCCTCTTGTATCTCTGAAGGTGTCAACCGACTCTCATACGGTCGTCGGGGAACACTAGGACTTCTGGCGCGAGTAGGTGTCCTCATGCGAGAATCAGTTGGACACTCTTCGCCATCTCTGTACGGTTCTCCGACTAGTAGCCTTTCCGTTGAACCATCGTCGATATCCCTTCCTAGCCAACGTCCGCATGGAAATCTAAAAAAGCGCAATTTAAACAATGAGCACGAGTTTCATTTGAAACACAAGTGGATAAATCAGTTGTGACTTACTTCACGCAGTGTCCCGTCACTTCATTCCTGACCAGGACAAAATCAATCATCCACTTTGGCGAAACTCCACTATTATCGTGGCCTATATGCATGTTTGTCACCAATCCAAGATTTTTATGCTGTTAAATAAGGTGTTAATCAATGTTTAAATTTATGTCACGGTTCCTGGAATAGATCATTTGTAAAATATGCAATTAAAAGTAAAATACCTGAAACATGAATTCCAGTGTATTCTTTGGAACACTGATAGGCCCAGTCTCCCCCAGAGTTCCTGAAACACTTGCCCATACATTGGCAGTTGTCGTTGAAATATTAAATCGTTTAGACGGGAATATGAGCATTCGGTAGGGCAGAACTAAATTGAAAAAAATGACATAAAACCTATTAAGTTTTCGAGGACGAAACAATAAACAGGTTTTGCAAAACTTCTTGAGACCTCACCTATATTGACGTATGTGTTCGTAAAGCAATAATAGTCGGCTGTATTTAAGGTTAAAAGATGGTAGAGAAACTGCTCCCGCTCCTCTTCAGATCTGAGGAAGGCTGTTCTTTTGTAAAAACCTCTTAGGAGCTCGTCATCAGCAAGAAGGGCTTTCAAATGTCTCGACAAAACCTTCTTTTCAAGAGAGAGTCGAATCCACGCGCGAGCGTAACCAATCTCCGACTTTATCTCACTTATAGCTTGGATGTTCCTGATTCATAAATTGATATTTTTAAAGCCTTTTTCTGCATTATCCACTCACTTTTGGATGACTTGTTTTGCGTACCTCATGTCAAATGCAATTGAAACAGGGAGTGGCTTCAGCACTGGAAGTTCCAATGGTTTAGGTTTTGCTTCTCGCTTTTCAGGGGATCTCCTTGGATCACGTTGGCGAGCCTGAGTGGCCACGTTAATATTTAGTTCGGATGCCATAGCAGATAGATCTAAAGAGAAGATACGATCTGTTTAACCCATGTAGTATATATAAGGAAACCAAACTAGAATTAATAATAAAAGAAAGCAACATAAAATTTAAAGGTAATTTGAAAGAAATATATAGACAACCAAAGAATTCCGTTCCATGAAAAAGACGGATAGCACAAATTATAGAATAAAAGATTGTTGAAGTTTTTATTCATGCCGAGGATAAATATAGGTCATACACATATGCCTCGTGCCAATAATGTTAAATGAATTAATGCAAAGGTTAATTTTCAGAAGTTGAGAGTGATAATGGGAAAGTAACAAATTGACTCAGATCTGTTAATACAGCTTTACAGCAACTTTTGGTTAATAATATTTGAGTCCTAACATAAGTACCAATCAAAATAAAGGCACAACTTTTCCTTTTTGACATTAATGACAATGATTTTTGATTACGTGTAGAGAAAGTTACTTGTTCAAGGACTTGAACTCCTGCCTTGGAAATAGTTGAGAAAGTTGTGTGAGAGGACTTTTCTTAGCAGTTTTACAGCTTCGCTTTACCAGGTTAATTGTTAATTAGCGTAAGTTACAAATGACAAATGGCCACCTCATGTTCCACTCCTCGCGCAAACACTACAAAAGAAAAGAATGTTTGTCCGTGGCTCGAGTGCCCTTTTACTTACCGTTTTTAGCTTTTGTGAGAAAGACCGGTAGCATACTTAAATCTCGCTTCATAATAATATTTTTCAAATTGAGTGGAGGCTTGGAAGCTTCCTTTTTATTTCGAGGCTTAGTACTGCTTTGCTTTGATGCTATGAGAAAAGAGCGAAAAAAAGTTGTTTCAGTGATTACAAAACCCTTCTTGGGCTATGTCAGTATGTACAAATAACATGTAAAAGTTCTACACGGGGTCAAGAACAAGTTACTCTACTTCGGTCAGGTCTACACTTGTAAATTTCTGCTGGACTGTGTGGCTAGTTAAATTATTAATTTCTACTGAATTCCCTTGCAATTGCAACCGTAGTTCACATGCCATATCATTCAACTGACAAGTGCTCGGATGCCATTGGATGAGTCGATGGGGGTAACGTGAGACTATCATAATTTAGTGACGGATCAAAATAATGATTAAGAAGCAAAATTGAAATGTTTACTAAAAGTGAAATTGAATATCTCAATATATGCTTATCGTACTGTCAAGACGTTTGCGAAGGATACACCAGGCCAAAGCTGCATGTGAATGGGAATACAATACAAACAACAGGGCAAGTTTTTAAATGATTACCGTGGTGAGATCAATTGAATTTTTCATTCCGGACTACATATTATGTCTCTTTGGAAAGAAGGAAATTGTATATGCACTTAAATAATCGTTCTCGTTGTTACCTGGTGTAAGGAACTGGGGATCAATTGGCTTGGAAGAGTCCTTACAAGCCTCCGACTCTTGGTAGTTGGTGAGATAGTTCCATAATGGACTTTTTCCTTTTTGTTTTACATGCAGACCATGAGCCCATATTCGCTCCAATAGATCACATAGACTCGCGACAAGAGTGTTCTCTTCCACTCCATGAATCGAGACCTCTCCATGACCTAGCGCTGCTGCCTCTGGGCCCATCTTTTCCACAAGCATTCTTTTCGTTTTTGTCTTGCATTCCTGGAAAACATGAGTTCCCCGATCATTTGTTAAGGTATTGGAAATTTAATTTATAGGAAAAAGTGTCCTTTGATTTCGACAAGATGTGAAATTGTATATGTATGCACCTGCAAAAGCTGCTTTATGAATTCCCAGTTGGCTTGTGCAACCGAGGCCGGACTAGAATTGGACTGTTTTGGTTGAAACACTGTCCGCAGTGACGTATAATCGGAAGGAGGAGGTAGAGAAACCTCTTGAAGCATAACTTCATTCATGGTTCCTTCCTTTAGAAATTTCATGTTTCTAGAAAGAGAAACGGGGAAGATTTTGAGACACCATTCCGAATCGCGAAGGAAGGGAAATGATCATGAAGCGGAGAGCATAACTTTTAAGTCAAACCTGGTATCTGTCGGACTGATGTTGAGAAGTGTGTGGTTGAGAATAGGAAATCCCCCCTTGGGAATATGGTACGTGGTTTTCGGCTCATTGCTGCACTCCAACACTGGAGGCGCTATAAAGTCAGGGTTGAGGAACCGCTTGATTAGTATCTGTTCAGTCTCTTTGATTGTGCTGCATTGCTCGTAGGCTGGTGTTCGCACCAAGCTGTCCCCATACTCATTCCTGTAAATATGAAATATTTTTTATGAAAATTGAAATAAACATGTGCGTCACATGGCCTGGTTTACAAAATCGCGCAAGGGCATTTTCTTTCTTCTGAGAAGCGTAAAATACATATGGATGAATGCATAAGAATTAGGAAAGGGGTGCTCACGTACCTCAATATTTTTATACGCAGTTCGAAAATAGTGAGATTCGGATCTGGTTCAGATTCTCCGCTCAGTGAAGCAATTTTCCTATCTATGAGCGAGGCAAACATTTGCGTCTCGATGAACCTCGAAAGAAATGGCAGATTCTGATCAGGTTGGTCAGATAAGAAAGTAGCTTTGTCGAAATTATGTACAAGCATTCGGCCCGAGTCCTGCAAAACATTTTCACAAAATTCATCGAATCTATTAGCATTACAAATATCGAAAACCTTGACGTCATTTCAGAACTACCACTGTTGAACCGAAACATATTTAACGACGGAAGAGAGCAAGATGAAGAAATGCTTCTTCCACTGTTTACTTTTCAGGAGATTGAAAAAATGCGTCTAACATGATCGTGAACATGACGAGATGGTTCATTTTTTTCTAGGTTTGATGTACAAAGAAAAATGGGAATAATAAGGGCCCCATAGAATATCTCACCTCGTGAGGCTGACTCAGGAAATGGTCGTATGAAGAAAACATGTGCACAAATCGATTGCAAAATATCTCTCGTATTGAATTGTTGAGTCTGAGATTCTTGAGGTACGTTTCGTCAAAGGTTTGAGCCTCATCATGATCAGTTGTGGGTTCATAACCCTCTGTTCCTCCGCGGTGAGCAGCATGTGTCGTGCCTACAAAGTAAATCGAGACCGGGCTTAGAAATATCCATAATGCATGATTTATTCAGAAATTCAATAATTTATCATGTTTTCAGTTAAACAACCTTAAAAACAATAAAAATGGAATAAAATAAATAATTCATGGATGACTGAATGTGCGCTGTAGTTAAGCCAAAGTGAAATTCTGCTGGAAAGGAGAAACTGGCGAATAAATTCGACTTTTTTTTGTGTTACCCTCCATTTAAATTTACATTGCATAAGTCAAAGGAAAGGGGAAAAATAATGGAAATGATTAGAGTAGTATCGTACCTAAACTGTAAGACTTTCTAGACATGGCATTTTGATACAACTGTGATTGGAGGTTAGTGGACGAGTCGGTGGTTGAGCTGCTACTGAAGCTCACTTGAGCATTGGTAGGCGCAATGTACTGAGATTGTGACATGGAGATGTTTATCTGAGATCCATTTAGTGAGAGTGACTCCTCATTGCTGGAC
Source organism: Seira musarum (assembly GCA_027743895.1). NCBI lineage: Eukaryota > Metazoa > Arthropoda > Collembola > Entomobryomorpha > Entomobryidae > Seira > Seira musarum. Next base: position 29,270 of record JAHZMX010004043.1, read on the forward strand.
ATTCCGGAGTCGGAATCATGAGACCAGGAGTTTTTTCTTCCTCTCGATCTCCTCATTCGGTACGGTGAGCCGCGGTTGTTGCTTACTCTGTTGGAAAAATGAAATGGAAAAGAATGAAATGCTTGATGGAGGAGAAAATTGACCGGGCATTACATACTTGCATGCAGCACTACATTTTCTTTTTGTTGCTCTGCGTAAAAGTATTTCTTTTCGAAGCCTCACTCACTTATTGAGATTTCCAATGGGGATGTTGTACTTTTTGAGAATTTCGGTTAACTCCTGTATCAACTTAGATCTTTGTGGGAAGGTGGGCAAGTCTTCTGGAACTTGTACTACGTTATTGTCAATATCTACGAAACAGAGATTCGCCTCGCAAGGGATATTCTCCTTGCCATCGCTGACCGCATGTAATCCCATGATGAATGGGACAGGTGCATCCAGGAAGTGATGGAGAGTTGACGGTAAGATGGGGACATACACATGTTGCCAAACGAATGGAAATAAAAGGTTTGTCACACATTCCGCAACCACCATCAGCCGATATAGGTCTGTTACAAACCGAAAAAAATATTACTGTGGCTGAAATTCCGTATCCTTTCTTTCCGGAAGTTATGAATGTATGTAATGCATTTACAGAAACATTCTGAATGAGTTTATCGCTACATGTACAGCGGTGATGATGATAGAATTTATGGTTTGAGCGCGCATGAAAGCATTTTTTTTGCTTACCCTTTGAATAAAGCAGAACTTGATTTTCAAGCAAAACGCAGGTAAAGAGTTGGAGAAAACAGTCTAAGTCGAGGAGTCGGAAAAGGTCGCTCATGAAATAATCGAAGAGCGGCAGTTCACTGGATTTAGGACGTGGGCACGTTATCGTTTCACCGAAATACGTCAATTTCACGCTTCGACTTGGCGGTGGTAAAGGAACATAGTAGAGCAAATGGTACACATAACTCTCCAGAGAAATATCTTCGTCCGAACGACGTCGTAAATATCTGCGAATGAAATGTGGCCATGGTTAGCGTACAAGGTCAGGCAGACTCAGTGCGAAGATGAATTAAAGAGAGCCTTGGAAACATGTAATACATACACATTTCGGCATGCATGTGAGAAGAAAAAAGAAATCATTTCTTTTTCTCTCATTATGTTTTCCTCCGGAGAAATATAAAATAAATCACCTAAAAAGTCCGGTGAGGAAGCGTTGAGCAGCTTGAACGTACGGAAGTGGGCATATGAGAGCAATAGCTTTAGTCACATAAAGTGTATCCTTGGAAGCGTCATAAAAGCTTTGGGTGAGGATCGATTGCTGCTTGTGAGCTGCCAATTTGAAGTGTCGTGGGAGTGACCTGGTGTTATTCTCTTGGGTCGCAAGGTACTGAGCACGGGAACGGTGTTGCTGCTGGTGATTCTGATGGAGATTCGCTTGAGCATTTCGAAAGTTCCTGTTTTGATTTGCCCGCTTCTGGTGATAATGTTTGGCACTGGACAGCTCTTGAAGGTGCATGGCCTACCAAAATAAAATGCATTCATTGAATTTCTACTCACACATATTCATTCATTCATTTTTCTCAGGGGTGAGACGAGAGGCATGAGAGGATAATTTTGACGAACCTGAAGCGTGAGGATAGCCTCAGTAACACTTTGACTAGTAACTTCCTCGTAGAAAACGTAACTGAAACCAAAAATTCGTGAACCGTTCTCCCTCGTGATGACAAACGGATGGAAGCATGGCTCCAACGTATGCTTTTGAGTGCGGAAAAGAAGCCCATCTGGGAGGCAGAGCTGTGTCAAAATATAGATGATACATGAAGTGGACGAGTCATTTCAAGAGGGAAATTACTGTACAATAACTGTTACTTCAATTTTTGCAAGTAAGGATCATGCATCACGTTGAACCAAATCAAATTTGAATGGTTTTTTTGTAGGTGAATAAAAAGTAGATTGCCTAAAAATACAGTGGATGAACATGAACAACAATAAAAAGCTTTTTGGGAAAGGATGATGGAGGATAAAAATAAGGAGGATCAGCGAAACGGGCGGAAGTTGTGTGGTAACGCTCTTTTATTCATTCAAAGCACTACAGTTGCAGTTTGCAGTCACTGTAATATCCTATTTTTCGAGACATGAAAAGGGGGCTAAAAGCAGTTCAGTTTTTTAATGCCTATCACAAAAAAATGCTTTTTAAAAAAGGAAATTCAATTGCAGTTTAAACTCACGTTTCTCACGGCATCTTGGTCAAATGGATTCCATGGCACATTTTCTGGGTAATGAGCAAGAATTTTGGGTTTATATGACTTTTCCAACGGTGTACAGTTGAGTGTTTCATCTGAAATTTAAGTTAATTATAATACTGTAAAGTAATGAAATTTCAGGGAATATACGCAGTATTCTTCATATTCTATGTAAATACACAGGTTAGCGCATCCAAAAGTTAAGTAGTGAAGCAAGATAGTGTAAGTGGTAAATCATTCAAATGACCATTACAGTAAGTCGAGTTACAATTTTTCTGTTGGAATTAGTTTTAAATTGCACGTCCAATGTTGTAGAGGGGTGCACGGATCGAAATCGCAGGTTGTAAAACGCTGCTGGTGAGTGACTTACAACTTTTTGGTCTACACTTTTTGCTATGAATACTTAAAAAACGCAAGTATCATTTGTCGCTACGGACACTGTTTCATCTAATTGTTTCCTTCAAATGTGAAATGTCACCGACCAATGATGGTATGTGAAGAACGATGCTACCATGCCAAGTCAAAACCTATGCAAATTTTGGAATTATGGCAGAAAAAAAACATTACGACGAAAACATATTAGTGCAGACATCAATGGACAATGGACAGCATGGTAAAAAAAAAAAATATAATACGAAAGTAAACAAGGAGGAATCCACATTTCTAAAAAGTCAGTGTTTGATGAAAATGCTGACATTTTTGTCTTATTTATCTGTAATTGAGCTAACTATAAGAAGACTACTACAAATGGTATCCAATGATGGTTTTAAAAAACCAACGCAGAAACATTTTATTTTCAGCTTGTAAAAGAATCCATGAAATAAGAGACAAGAAATCCCGTAATTGCCAATTAAAAGTAAGGTCAGGATCAAGTTTCATAAAGAAAGGTTGAATGTCACAAAGAGGAATACATACCTACCTATATAGATAGGTACGATAATGGTCTCCACGTAAAATTTAAACAAAATAAAAATGTCAAATGTGACTCACAAAAATACTCAAAATGAATTAGTACAAATGTGAAGGAAACTGTAAGGTTGAGAAGTTGAGAGGTAGGTATAATAAACACAAGTTAATGTTTTTTGGTCCAATTATACTGCGCAGTTTTCGTTTGATTAGACAGTACTAATCAAAAAGAAATGACTCCGCATTGCGAAATTGAATCCTATACTAACTTTTCCTTTATACATATTGCGACCCTGATTTTTGGCAACCCAAGCTCACTTGATACCCTCTAGTTGTCTTCTAGTAGTATTTACTATTTAATTAAAAGAATTAATTTGAGATTGGGTGTCACAAAGGATTCAAGTCAAATTTTTACATCATTTATTACTGTCATATGCACACAAACATGGTGGATGATATGTCTCCACACAACACTTGGTAATGATTTTGAAACATTTGTTTAACAAATAGGAGTAACGGGAGCTTTACCGGGCTGCAGTTATATAGCAAGTTAGACCTAAATAAATGAAGGATTCGGATGCTGAAAAAGCGTGGTTCATCGTGAAAGGAGTTGGTTCGAAACGCAGCATTTTTGAAGAAACATTGTGTTTGGGTTTGCTGAAGTTTCATAGGTACTTAACTATAAATAGGTAAATTATCCATAACTGTCAAACTTGATCTTACAATGTTCCGCCAAAATTTAAAAAAAAGAGCTTTAGGGCATACTTTTTTGCACATTTCACAGGCTAATAATCAAAGAAGGAAAAAAGATTTGCCTGTTTCATTTTCTGTGCCTGGATCGAAACTGAATCGAGGAAACAAGTGCAACTGCAGAGGGTACACAGAAGAAAATTAAATCAAATTTTAAATTCTAACGCCAGCAGCTTTAATTCAAATGCAAATAATAACCCTGCTCGAGGCATCATAAGAATAAAATAGATGAGCCTAAGATGTTCAGCGAACGGGTGTGTGTGTCATGTTCATTAAATGAAATATCTACGCTAGTGGGTTTTCAGTTTTTGTTCTGAAAATCATAATTTCATACACAAGTAAATACCTATGTCATCAACCTTGAGGTTAATCTTGGGCATGTTAGCTACTGATCATTCAGTCACGCATAATCAAGTGTTTCATGGAAACCTCAACGAAAAGCTTTCTACTTAAAATTTAAATACTTTAAACTGAACAGTTTCCCAAAATTCTGAAAAACCATATTCACGCTTCAATCCTTCCTTTTGAGAATCCCTTTTTATGAATGTCCTGCACTTTCAGTTTCAGAATTTCAAATCTCACACTCATGATCAATCACATTTGCAAATCCTGCAAGCGTTGCTCAACACACACTCAATCCATTTTAGTTTACGCAACTTGTTCTGTCGGCACACATACCAACTCCCCTGTAAAAACGACACTCTTCATGCGTGTGTACTCATGCGTACATTATTCCCATCATTAAAAATCAGAACAAAAACAACGTGAGCGCTATTTGGAGGCTCTCACAAGTCGAACCCGAATTCAACAAAAAAATGCAGATTTCAGATATGCATCAATAATATTAATAGTAATATCTACGAAAAACAATAAGGTAGGCATGCATTCCTTAAGCCTTTCGTAAGCATTTCCGCAAGCAATGTACCTTTTAATTTAATTGTTGAAATGACAAATTAATGACGCCTATTTACTTCCACAGGCGTTATTGGAATGTGTAGATGATGGAAAGGAATAACGAAATTACGCCATTCAATTAAGTAGCGTTAGTGTTAGTCGACTGTTACTGTAATGTTTCTCCTATAATGATTTCAACAGAACCCATTACATTTCACGCATCGCTAGCTAGCCATCATCATTAATAATGATGTTTGAAATCAAAGCTTCGACTTGCCTACCCACCAAAGTAAAAAAACCGTCGTGTGCTTTTGATAATACAATTATTTTATGTTCAGATTATCATCATCATGCTATACCTAATAATAATGGATCCAGTGTGACTGATTATTATGATTGCAAATAACGTGTGTGAGTGATGTTGACGAATGCAAAAGAGAAATTGCGCTCTGGCTCCATTGTTTTTGAAAACGAAAGTGAGGAAATTGGCAAAAAATGAGTGCTTTTTGTCATCATTACCATAATTACTTGGAGCGAGGTTGAGTTGAGCTTTTGTTTGATTTCAAGTTTGAGGAAGAAACTAATTTTTGAACATTGCCTGAAACATCATGACATGATACAAACAGTAAAAATCAAATCGACGCTTTAAATGGTAACAAGAACAGGACGCGGACGAAGCGAAAAGTTTAAAGAAATGAAAAAATGACATGGTTATTGCGCTTACAAAGATTTTTAATGTAAATTTAGATATAAAAATATAAGATTCAAATGGAGTTGTAAGCATTATTGTTTACAGATCTTCACGGGCACAGCAGGTATTTCCTGTCATTGCACAAATATGTCAAAGAGAATCAAGCAAGGTTGTTTGCTTCTTCGTTTCTACCGCCCCCTGATAAATTCAAATGGAAAAGAATCAAATTGTAAGTAAGAGCACATTAATGGGGGGAGATAGGTACGCAGACAACCACCAACACGGTTTGTCGTGTCTCTTATAATTCCGCAACCATATCAAATTTGTTTTTACAACGTGATTCAGTTACAATGATTTTAAAGGATTTTTATGACAAAAATGTTGAAAGGAAAAGGGTAAAAGTGATCAGTATCAGTAGCAGTGTCTCTACAAAAAATATCAACAGTATACAAGAACACAATAGTATATATAGGAATACATTACGCTGCAAGTTGGGATTTAAATTAGGACCCTGTTGCGGTGAGAATGGATGACGTTTGAGTTTGGTATTTTTAGTTGATTGGGGCAGCACAGTAAACTCTGAAAGGAGTTTTGAAGGGGAATCGCAGGACACTTTGTGGGTACTTGGTAAGAACTTGGTAAGAAAAGTAACTTGGAGAAAACCTAGATTCACGATTATTGAGAGGGTCCTTAAGTATAACCTAACCTAATCAGCTAATATTATGCGTGAAAAGCATGACAAGCTATTTGCTGTCGTTTGATTTCATCGCATGGAAATCCTGATTGATGTCTTGCAGGAATGATAATGTCATCGTCTTCCATGTTCATTGTTCATCGCACGCACGCACTCTTGTACACGCCAAGTAATTTCTACAAATTACATGCGTGCAATGATGTAGCTGATGGATTAGATTCAGTCAGAACATTTTTTTTAAACAGGCTTTAGTCGGAAGTCTTGGAAAATATAAATAAATTACTATTATTTATTAAGTATATGATCATTCAAAGATACGTGCTTCATATTACCCCAATAGCGATGCCTGCAAAATACGAACGTTACTTGAAAAGTGCTTGTTGACCCTAGCCCGACCGAAAACTACATTTTACCCTTTTTGGAACCCGCTAAAAGGAGGGTAGACTACTAACCTACTGACAGACAATGTAATGATGAGAATAAGCAAATTTTCACACACGGACGCAATGAGGAGAACTAATTTACCTATCAAAATAAACATGTGCATACTAAATTGAATCCACTTGGCCAAGCTCCATGCTCATTATTATATAACGTGAGATTCTCAAACAGGGCTTATCAAATCAAAGTAAAGTCATGCCAGAACATGCCTCTCTAGCACAATGCACGTCTCCTAGCCATTTTCTGTCTGTACTCGTCTTCTTAACTGCAATTACAACGTTTTACGCAATTCACAAGCAAATCTCAAGCTAAATACTTTTTTGGCTGACACCTTTCCTCTAGTTTTTTGTTGAAGCCTATTTTTTTAAATGTCGAGATATAAATCTGGCTGATTGAGGAAAGGTAGGTCACAACAGTCTTTGCTTGTTAAATTAAATATTTAGTGGGACTTATTAAGTGATGTCAATCCATGAAGGCATATGCCATGCCAAAGCCACAGTTGCAAACTTTTGTAATTGTAAATTGTAATTGATGTTGAGAGTTTATGCGTTATGCTAACATCTCATCAGAAACGATTTCATGCTCAGCGTGCGTAACCTATCCCTACGAGAACTTCGTTGTGTTTTGTGTTTGAGTTCGGGGGAGGCACGAGTCACTTTAAACCTTTAATCAAGATCCCCCCAAATTAATACTGAAACTTTTATGCATAAGTAATTTTAAAGGGAAACAGTGGAACAGCAAACCGTCATGATTGTACACTATTATGATTAAATAGAGAGAAGAGTGGAGCAAAAATGGGGCTCATTATCAAGAGTAAGAGCTTTTCTTGAACATTACAGTTGTTGAATCAATTCAATGTTATATTACTCTAACTATGCATGTATATTACTTTTGGAAAAAATTATGCATCGCTGCTGATACTGATTAGCATAATTCGTCGTTGTAATAGCGATTTTGATCGCTAACCAAAACCCAAGTATTAACAATACCTCTGTCAGCAACCAGCAGCTGCACTAAACAATAGTTATTGAGCAGCAGTCACTTACTGCTTTTGACAAAAGTTTTGTTCGTCGAAAATTTGCTTATTCTGTTGATTTTTTTATGTCGAGCTCAAAATTGTATTTCTCACAACTTACTTGCCATCTCAAGCGTGACGCAATGCAAGACAAGCAAAAAAATGTGCAAACGTTTGGGCCTCTGATTGTGATTGTGGGAAGCAAGTAGGGAAATTCGCTAAACTGTGATTTGAAAGGTCGACGAAGGATAAAGACTCAGCATTCGTCGTTTTCTTATAAAAAATCAGAGTACATATTTTCAAAGGATTACATTAACAGATATTTTTGAAACCAGCATAGCATGAAGAAGGAAAGCCACTAATGAACGTGAATAAAGAAGTTGAATTCATCGTAATCTTTGCATCCTGGATGTGTGGGATTTAAAAAATGTTTATGCATTTTATTTGCACCACCATGATAATAATACATAACTCCCAAATGCTTTTGCCGGATTTCATAAAATGCCTAAAGGTAAGGAAGAAAAAAGGATTTTTTGGGGGGAGTGAGAGCCCTTCGGGAATTGCCCACATCTCATGCCTGGAAAGTTTGCCAAATTCATGACATTTTTTCGTAAATAAAAGGTTCCTTTGATGTCGTTTCAACATGAAAATAAGTCCCAATAGCAAGTCTGGTATTAAAAGTAAGTGAGTATAAATTAAAGGAGTGGCGGGTGTTTAGATAGTTGAAAAATTTATGATCTCATTTTATATTTTGCCAAGCCAGTGCTTAAAAAATATAGAATGCTAGGATATGATTGTCCTTGTTGAAATAAGTAGACTTACAGTTTCCATCACTTTCGTAGGATGGTAGAACCTCCAATCCCGAATTGTAGTCCAAGCCACAAACAACGAAGTAGTCACAAAATCGGGAGACCGTCCCCGTAAACTTTAGGGAATTGCTCCGGCTGGATGAGGACCCGCCTGTGGTAGTAGTTGTCGTTGCGATATTGTTAGAGGATGCTAAAGCTTCCGGTCCGCATACTCCTCCTGCAGAAGTGTCACAACTAACTTGGCTCGTTCCAGGCTCCATGACGTCCAGTTTAAATGGTCTCCTTGAAAGTTTTCTGAGCGGCAGGGAATTACTAGATGAGGTGGATTTCTCCACTATAAACGCTTTAACCAGCAGCACAAATGTTTCCAAATTAGGCACGGCATTTTGGAGACAATAGATCCATTCGATGCGATGAGGGTACTTCACATGTCACTTGAAAAATTAAAGTGTCGAGTCTCATGTAGTCCACCCACATGTAGCGCACCAACTACTTTTCCGTCTTTTACTTTACGAATTTTCCCCAAAGATAGTTCCCATCACGATTGTTCACACTCACTTCCTCTGGCGCTGTAAGAGGATAAACATTAATGTTAAATTTAATGTAAATGCAAACAAGAAATTTGACGTGAAAGCGCTTTATTTTTTTAAAGCGCTTGAGCACATTTACAGATAAATTTTGTCTCAGAGACAATACATTACACAAAAAGTCATTTTCGGTTTACTCTGCAGCTACCTACTTCACATGTCATCTATCCTAATAGCCCGTGGCAGAGAAAAAATACTTGATCCCGAGTTGCCCCAAATGGGTGTTCAACACGCGCAACGTCTTCGCACAACTCACTTCAGTAACATTTTTTTTATCCCAAAATGTATTTTCAGTTTAGTTGCAAGAAACTACATACAAAATTACTGCAATTGCAGAAGTGTTCTTGAGCTTTTCAAAGGAAAATATTCCTTACTTTTAGAGTGACGATAATGGTAAAAGCAAAATGAAAAATGGATCTATCCACAATCTGAATCTTTTAAATGGATGCCGAATGCCGACGCAATGAGTATGGCTAAGGCCATGTACTAGACAACTCACAAGATGGGAAGAAACTGCAATCGAATGAGTAATGTCTCATCTTCTTCTGAGGACAGACAGGCAGATAGAGCAGAGCTAGAGCCAGTTTCGCTCGCAATTGTGCTTTCAAAGCCAGAAGAGCAAAGAAAGGAGTGGAGTTGTTCGGGAGGAGATATCAAGTAAACTGATACTCATTCATGAAAAAGGTCAAACTCGAGCCCACATTTCCAGCGAGAAAAAAGAAATAGAAGATGATCGGCTCGTTTTTTGTATATAAAAGTGTTGTCGCTCTTATTCTCGATCTCCTCCTTCTCTTCTGCCCCTTATTGCCAAGCTTGGCATGGAGTAGAGAACGAAGAGTTAGTATTATTTTCATGCACTCACACTGCCAATAATACTACCCCTCGTAAATGTTCCTTTTAAGATTTTTACAAGCCCCATCATGAACTCGTAAAAGTGCACATGCATGGACATGGACACGGACACAAGAGATGAATAGGATTGGATTGGATGAGATGAATAAGAAATCTTTTCATTTCAACTGTAGGGAGTAATGAAATAACCATAACAATAAACACATTCTTCCATTCAAAGTAAGAAATGAATTTCCATGGGGAAATGTGAAGAAATATGATGATTCACTAAGATTTTGAAATGATCACTGAAATAAATACAAACATAGGAGGTACAATATATGCACATGTCGGGTTAATCCCAATATCTAGTAGTTTTAAAAGGGCCGGTCGGAGGAAGCAACATGGGCGTCAGGGAAGGGTAGGGACAGTTTCTTCAACTTTTGTCATTCCTAATAATTTTATCACAACACTTTACTCAGTCAGTTACGACATATAAGAAACAATGCAGCATGGAATTGCAGCTGAAAATGGAGGAGGAAAATGCGAAACAAAGAAATCCTTTTCTTAAAAACCCTCTACGATCGTCTGATGTTAATACATAAAGTGGAAATGTAGTGGCCAAGAACCACAAATGCTTTATAACAGTAAAATAAAGGTTATTAATAACGCCAAACCCATTTATTCATGAAACGTTTGAGCATACCTATTCCGAACATTTACGCATCTTCTCCAGTTTTTTTATCACCAAAATGTGTTTATTCAAGGAGAAAATGATTAATTTTATTATTGTAAGAATATTAAGTTCACAGTTCACACAGACCATATGGATTAGTCCAATCAACAGACATAACACAAGCCAGCGTGTTAAAATGGGAGAATGCAATTCATTGTGCATCCGCCTCTTTACACAATCTTCCAAGACATGACGAAGGAAAAGAAATAAAAAAAAAAGATGATGAAACTAAAGAAGGTGCATGGAAGAGGATGTTCGTGCTAGATGGTCGTGTTCATAAAAATAATAAAATTTAGATTTTCTTCAAAGATAAATAAATTCTTCTGAGATGAAGATGAGATGAAAAACATCCTTGAAAAAAATAAGATGCGATAATGAGTGATTTAAATCTAGAGTTTTCGTTTGTATCATTTCATTTTGCCTAAGTTGATGCTCACCCTATCCGCCAAAGCAAACAAAACTTTATTTCCTTACATGAGCATTAACAACGAAATGTTGACCCTGTTGCCGCCGCAAAAACAGATCTGGCTGGAAATTAGTAAAGACGTGACTACTTATGTTTAAGATTTACAGAGTTTATCTTCATCTCCTTTTTTAAGACAAGGAACTGTTACATAGCAATGGCCATAGGTCGTATTACCATAGTTGTGCAAATAGAGGTGTCATCTTCAGACACCAAAATGATGGATCAACTTTTGTTAACATTATCACGTTTATCCATTCTCAATTGCGTCAAAAAAAATTCAAGAATTTATGGAATACTGAAATTAAGTACGATGTCATAAGTTGTAGGTTATAAGTTGTAATGTAACCCTTCTTCATTGTATTGTGTTTGTTATTGATAAGACGAAATTCAAACGTTGTTTATGAGTCAGAAGAAGAATATTCGAAAACATGGTCATAAAAGAAAATTCGAGCGATTTGTGGATGATAACATTATGAAAATTAGTAATCATACACGCGCAAGTAAATTCCAGTTAATTTCAGCCATTAATTTTGTTTTTAAAGATCTCACCACTCAGACGTGACAAAATCCAAAGAAAATTATGGAGCGTTTTTTTAAAAATCAAATATACAAAACACTTCTTTCATTGCTCTTAGTAGATTACAGAAATAAAAAACAAGATCTATTTGGTACGTGCGTAGCAGTTTAAACTTAAACTTGATGATTCATAAAAGCCAAATTCACTGAAAGTTAATTTTGTAAATTTGTCTCCGAGATTGATTAATAGATTTCGGACAACATAAAATAGATAGATTTTACAGTTTTCATGATAAGTACGTGTAATGAATCAATATGATGCATTTATCGGTCATGCAATATACTAATATGATGCATACACAAGGCAAATTCATTTATTTCATTTACGTCTAGTCGATGTTCAAGTTGGGAAAATTGAACGCAAAGTGTGTTATCAAGCTCTTATCTATCTGAGCACTGCTCTCCTTCAAAATCAATGTGACAAAAGGGTTTTTACTTCACCTTTTAATGATCTACATTTATAACGTACACTAACAAACTGAGCATAATTAAAACATTCCGACGACTCCATGCTTTTTGTTGCTATTTCAATTGTTACAATACAAGGCGACCCGAATGATTGAAGCTTTGCAACATGAACCGATCATTATCATTATTGCATCGCATGTACTTAACTCGTGCATTATTATCTATTTTAAAAATCGCATTTGCATCACCAACAATCATTATGAATCATTAATATTTCATTTCAACTATTATTATCAAATTGACTACTCCATGAAAACAAATTTTAATTCGAGGATTAGATAATATATACAAATTTGATAGAGTTCCTTAGCTAAACTATCAATTGTATTAAACTAGATGATAGTTATTATAGAAATCAAAAACTATTTTGGATAAATAACTACCGTTTCATGCAATTTACTCTACATTATTTAAGCCAAAGCATTTCGTCCTAATACAGAGTTTATATTTGTCGTAGACATATATTGTATATGATATTTATTGATGGACGATAGCAAAGTTCAAAACAGCTATCAGATTAGCATAATCATAAATGTACTTATTGAAAAGTGAATAATAATTATGTCCAACTCGGATTAAAGATCTAAGAGGTGAGAAAGGAAGCACTAAGTTGCATAAATCATAGCTTGCTAACCATTAAGGACGTAACGCGTCCATAAATAGCTGCCTAATAATAACAGATTTGGTTTACTGCGTTTTTTATGGCTCCTTAAAAAGTTAGTAACCCCAGTCAATACAAACCAACCAACGCTCAGATTTCTGTGGTGCTTACAGGTGCGATCATTTCAATTTTTGACTAGTACCCTCTACTCAACACCACGAATACCATCTTGACATTCACCAAAATGGAAAACAAATGAATTGCATGTATTTGTGATGCATGCATATGTGCACTTTATGGCTGATGCTACGTGTTTAGATTTGAACATGTTTTAATTACGTTAATCCAACAAACATTACAGACGGTTTAATGCAAATTACTGCTCGTCTTCTAAGGCATTTGCCTAATTTCATAATACGACATTTTATTAAATTCTGTAATCAGCAACAAGAACATCAAATGTTAACATGTCAATCTGGCCGGTGGCGGTTGTCGTAACAAATGTGTCGTCTGCAAGAAAGTCAAACAAAGCTTGTCATTGAAAGACAATTCAGACAGCGACAAAAAGAAGAAAGAACGGTCATCAAAGAAAAGTGCGACGACAATTACTACCAACATGACCACGACCACGCTCAAGAGAAAAAACAAAAACTGAATTAAAGTCAAGGTAAAATGAACGTAATATAAATTCAAATAATGAAATGTTTTATTGTAACTTTGACGTTGACAATGACAATGAGGGAAGATATGTTACTCCCTTGACCATACTTAGCTCACCTCATCTCATGTGTAACGTGACACCCATAATTTAAACAAAGAAAACTAAAATCATGTTTGCTGAGGCTAAAAGGAATTTTTCCAGTCTTATGGAAATAACAAAATCATAAAACATGCACGTTAATTGCATTTGGAACCTTCTTTGTTCACATGGAACATAAATATATAGGCAGACGATACGCAAAAAATGGGAATTCAATAAATACATTTCTTTGCATTCACTTCATTTCATGAGAAGAGGGCAAACGAAAGGAAACCACGAAGCTATCACATGGAATCGAAGAGCCCACAACGTGAATTAAATGATGACGATCAAAGATTATTTTTTGGAGGAAACCGAACGAATTCTTCATGCTTTCTCACTATGCTTATTTCCACATAGCACTTGAAGAGTAAATAAAATTGCAGTATGTATAAATACTTCGTGTTCGTGTGATAGTTTTTGGCTCTTTCGTAGTATTTTTTGGCCTCTCATCTACACTTTATTGCGATCAAGTGTGTCGATGTCGATGAGTATTATAGCCTTGCTATTTACTTGTAGTATTTAAGTAAGCCAAGTTAAAGTTAGAAAAGCCAAACCGTGTGTGAGCTCTTTATTGGTTTCATTCACGCAAACCTCGTCCACATTTTTTTTTTCGCTAAATGGCTCAAGTTGCCTATATTGACAAATTCAATGAGACAAAAAAGGGAACCAAAAGCATTGCTCAAGTTTTATTTATATACTATGGATCTACCACTGCATTAGTACAAACAAGTACAACTAATGCCAATAGTTGTGACATTGCATCGGTCACCAATGTTTGGTGGTTTTCAAATGTTTATCCAATCCTTAAAAACAAGCTATCATTATCACTAACATTACTTCCTATTATCGAAGCTAAAAACGGAGCGAAAGAGGTTATACGGCAGCTCAGCATTGGCATTTTCAACTGTTCCTTAACGACATACACATTTCATAGAAACAAATACTTATATGATTTGAAATTGTTTTCCTATTGAAAAAAAAACTATAACTATTTATGTATAATTGTGAGAGTCTAAACATTTTGGCTGAAATCCTGTAGGACCAGCGAAATAAACTATACATTGTAGACTAGACGTGATAGCAAAATAGAGTTCATCTGCACATGTGTCATTACGTAATGTAAATGCTTTTTTCTTCCTTCCTTTCAAATGGAAAAAAAACCCATTGAGAGCTGCTATACAACTATCGTAAATTTCCATTTTACTTTACTCGCTCACAAACCAGTCAGTTTTTGTCAGATGGGTTTTGTCGGACAATATATATTTTAAAAGCTTCTTTCTAAGTTTCAGTTTGAATGCTGTCATGGAAGACTATATTGGTGAGAAAAAAAACTAAAAAGTTCTACTTGTAGTAGAACATAAGTCCCTTTACTTTACAATTACTATGTTGAGCAAAAGTCGGAGTATAATGAAAGAAGAAGCACTTTTCAGCATAAAATTGTTGATTGATTGCATGCTTTGGCATTAGTATTGCAAACTTGTCCAGACTTTAAGTTGATGGGAAGTGAAGGAAAATTACGAACATGCTAAGTTGTCGATAAAAGCGTACATGGGCAAATATTGATCTGCAAAGTGAAGTGAGAGAGGAAACAAACATATATAACAGTTCTAGGCACAATAACTTCTCTAGCATCTACACATACGTTACTAGAAGCAAGAAGGCCAGGCCAAGACCATGCTAGACTTTTTAAGCGATTTGTCATGGAGTGGAGTTGAGTGAATACTCCACTTCTCATTCATAATCAAAGGGAACCCTAACCACGTTTTAACTTGCGATTGTGGAATTGTAAATGCACATTCCACCACAGTACCACAAAAAATCTCCTCTAACAAAGTAAGGTGAAGTAAGATGGAAGGTTGCTATTATTATAGGTACGTGGTGGGCTTGCAAGCAAGTTGGGAAGCAAGCAGCATAACAATGCATTTGGAACGTACTTAGGAACTGAGGAGTAGTCAGTCTAAGCACACAAGCTATTTTCTAAAGTACCTCCCCTAAACTGAACCACACACGTTTCGTTTGTCTGTTGCGAAAATAGGTTTTCATGGCGCTAAAGACAATTGCTGTTTGCTTGCTGGGCCTTAAAAAAATGCTAGATACGGAACCAGCAACCTTGACTCCCATTCCATTTCAAGACCAGACCACATAGCATTGCATTGCCATCAAAAGGATTACATGGTACATTTTTCTCACAAATTGTGAGAAAAAAATAAGAATGAAATGGACCTTTGAAATAGAAATTGCTAGGGCTGCAACAACTTTATAGCAAACATTCCTACCCGGTGATTTTGTGGATGGCACCCAAGGGAAAAGCATTATTTTCTTGTAGTGAGAGAGTGCAGTCAGAGAGTATTACCGGAAAAATCAAAGAAAAATGTTTTACATTTACTTACATGTTACAAAATACGATATGATGTCTCTTCTCATTTCCAGAATTTCGTAAGCATATGATTTGCAAATAATGAACAATCAGTACAGCCAGATCAGTAGGTTGGAGTCAAAGAAGTGTGAAGATTCGATGGTGAGAATAAAGTGGTGAAGTACAAATTCACTTCTTTACGAAAATATTTGTTTTAATTTCAACCTTTAATTTCATGCCATGTTCTTAGGGGCGCGGTGAAGTGTGACTTCAGTCGTCTCTTAGAAACTTTTCGAGCCAAGTAACCAAGTGAGACTTTGCTAACAGCGAAGCGACAGCATTAAGAAATGTATGTTTCATTCTGATTGTAACTAACTTTGCAGGTTGATAATCTATCAAAAGTTTAAAACATTTTATCGTAAAGTAATCTATCATCGTAATCTAGACCCACCAAAATCGTTCTATCTCAGGTTGAAATAGTCAAACGAGATTGTCTCTTCAAGATGCATATATGTGTGTATAAGATTTATTCATTATTTCCCCCTGAGAACAGAACATAACCAGTCAACTAAAGTCTCTTTTCCATAACCTTGGCTTCTATGCTGAACTTGTGTGTGCACAACCTGGTACGTGTACACTTCGATAGCTTCTCCTTTCCATTTAATAATTGAATCGGCACGTAAGTACCTCTAATTTTTTCATCGAGAAGAATGAAGGAGAACATGCACGAGTGATGGAGTGGGTGATAGGAATTTTTTGGGATTATCATTTCTTCATTAAAAGAAAGGTCGAACAAAAACCAAAAAAGTTTGCAGAAGAAAGTTTTGTTGGATGGATTCCAGCTATTCCACTTTCTGAAATAAGGTGATTGTTTCCCAAGGTTGTCGGTGATTTACAGAATTATTATGAGGAAAAGAATTGCAAACCAGATTGCTACTGTAATATTTGCACAGAATATCCCGATACTGATTGGAAAAAAACTTGCATTTTGTTTTAATATCTAGCGTATAAAGTAATGAAAATCCCAAAGGTAATGTCTATGGTGACTGAAACAATCTTCAACGATTTGTCCAGCCCAAGTGAAATTGGAGGTAATGGGGTAAGTTTCCGCTCATCTCATCATCATGGCATGTAAAATAATAAAGAGAAATTATCGTCCATGTTTGCGCGCACATGTTTGTCACCATAATTGAGAAGAGGATCTTTTGCAATATGTACTTCTTGATTATGATGGCAGTGACTAGTAGTGACGATGCCATGATGCTCACCTACACTGCAAGTCTAGGGCTTCTTAGTGTATTTTAATAATTTTCTTGGCTTGCACATTGAGCGCGTATTCCATATTATGAGCCACTCAAGGCTGTATAGCTAAGGTCATCGTCATCAGGAGCATTAAATAGCACGTATAACAATAATGATATAAATTCATTTCATTCCATGCCCCCAGACAATTACTCGCACGGTGGTAATTCAAGTAGCTGAGCTGCAAGAAGATATACAAACACTACTAACAGTGATTATGGTAAATGTGAATTACGATGAGGGATTCCTACTGCAAACATCACCAAAGTAATTTTTCCTTCTTTATTGCAATATTCTCTAATGCATTCCTTTTTTTATAAAAAAAATGCGATGAAAAATACCTTAATGACTTTGGTTCATGACTGTGACTCACTTCTTCCAAACTCATGAATGTTTAAATGTAAAAATATGTTTTTTGAATCTTGATTTTCGTGCAAAAGAGCCACAAAACAAAGTCATGCTGAAGGGTTGAACGGTTGGAGCTGGGTTTCATTGCATTACATTGACTTCAAACTAATCCATGTAAGAAGTCGAGTCGACCCATAAATTGTGATTAGTTATTTGGCTACCATAACAAAAATAGCAAATACATAAACACACTATCCTATTTGAACAGACCGCTGGGGAGATAGAATGGAAAACTAAATGACAAATACATTGCATTACAATGTGCTTTTTGCATCATAAAATCCATCAGAAGCCTTAGCCATTATTCATCACTATACCAACAAAAAAACTATTCCGGAAGGAAGGAGTCGTTTCGTTCTTCACTCATGCAAGGAAAATCATAGCCGCTTCGCGGTTTTGCCAAAGCGAAGCCAAGAACAAGTAATTTACCACATACACTTTGTTTAAAGCTGATGATGATCACCGAGGGAGGAGACGACAAGGAAGTTTTTGCATAAACCAAAAACCAGCCATCGCCGCATCGCATCATTTATGTAAACACGAAACATCAATAAATTTTCAGTAATACACAAAAAGATTCTCTAGATGCTCCTATTCCTATTATTATAACTGCAATGATCGTTTTCATGATCATATAGCTCACCAAAATAAATTAATAATGTAACCAGAAATTTTAGAATATAACCAATAAACTTGATATTTAAAAACTTTCTTTCACCCTTTGAGGATAACGAACCCATATACTCCCAAAGTTCTTGGAAGTAAGGGCCCAGTTTTTTACACCATTTGCATAAAGGAAAAATTAATTAATTGCTGTTGCATACTTACATTCCCTAGTCTTTTGTTTTAGGTACTTGCCGCATGTTAGTAGCTTGCATGTACTAAATTATTCTGCGTTATCAATTTCGCTTATCTAATGTTAAGCAACTGTAAGGAAGGAGCTACGCAATTTCATGTCAGCGGAATTTTCTTTGATTCTCAGGTTGATCATTTCGAAATGATTGAATACGCAGTAACTGTAAAAAAGTGCATTCAGTTATTATTGATTAAATATCACCGTCACCGTTACAGTTATGCTACGCGTGCGATCACTGAAGAACATTTTTTTGTGGGGATATTTAATGTGAAAATTGTAATTGCATTTATTGCATCTCTTACTGCCACGAAGTTACTTATTCTGTTAGTTTAGGATTGTGATTATGTCGGTAGATTTTTCGCGATGATTTCCTGTGTAAGATTGGTTTTTTGTTTGAGAGGAGTTCATATATTCGCTCCCCAGCGATAATATGGCCTTAAAGGCAGGTCAGAAAAATGCAGGTTTTTTTAGTCAGAGAAAAACAAACGGTGGTGGTTCAATGTGATGATTGCGTTGATAGTTCATTTTATATTCTTGCACAATGAGCTCTTGTTTTAAAAGCAGGAACAGTTTTTTTGTCGAAATTACTTTCAAGCTCAAAAGTCAATTGAACGAGGAAGGGAACGGTAGGGAGCGATTTAGAATTCATTCAGTAAAGTAATCTGCATAGGTAGTTATGATATTAATAGTGTGATATACACCTGTGCATAATATTATTTGCACCTCATTAATTTCTTTGCTAGTTATTTAATGTTTTCATGGGTAAGCAGAGGCAATGGTAATGGGTGATATTGGCATCAAAATCTCATTTAACTTCTCTGCTGTTCTGTCTGACTTACATCAATTCAGCTAGTGAAACCATTAATAGATCACAATTATTAAGATCGTTTTGAACTGAGGAACAATTGTGTACGCATACGCCTAATCGTTCAGAAAATCTTATAACAGAATACCTAGACTGATTAATTTAATGACGCAATGGTGACATATGGTATTTAAATAAAGCATTGAATCCCAATCTATGCTTTGCGAGTTGCGCGAGGTCGTCGAAATTGATGAAAAAAATATTCATATAAAATTTGATCAAGGAATCAGATTTAAATTATTATTTTAATAACTATATATGAACCTCGTCATTGTAATTGTTAAATTATACGGCAAAAATATTTTAGGTTTATCAAAAATTACAATATGCTGAGATTTGAACGTGAAAACAGTTTTTATTACATAATTTTAGTATTCTAAACAGCTGAAAACAAACCAAAAATGTATGACCCACGGCGAAAATTGGGTTATAAAAGAATCCATCTGAGGCTCATTCGAAATATAAAATATTCAACATTATTTATAGTTTTCCTGCGATTAATTCAAGGCCAATAACAAAATTAAATTAAATGGACCACACCAATCGGTATGAAATTAATATTAAACTTCCAAACGTTGCATACATAAATAAGAATTATAGTACTTGTTTTATTTCCCTTGAGCATTATGACTTTTTCACAGAACCTGGTTCAGAAAATTGATAGATAGGATATGACTGCAATAAGTACAACAATAGGTCAATAGGAATGATAATTGTCACGGTTACTTTTAAAAGAAATCGAGTTATTTGTAAATGTGCTACAATAATTCATTCAGTCCTTATTCTAATGGGGTTTTTTAGTAAGAAAGAAATCTTGGGTCTTGTCGCTTCATTGTATTAATGCACCAATTCATTTAAGTATATTATGTATTTATGAGTTGAGAAAGCAGGAACTCGTTAGTTAGAATCAAAATGTCAAGTGATAGTAGTGCAAGACACGCAAACATCATCTTCCTCTAAAAAGATCTTGTAAAATAACTTTCTCTATGCTCAATTTGCATTGCTTTACATCCTTTAAAAAGCCTCTATCAACCTACACACCTAGCGATGATGATGATGTTGAGGACAGCGATGCATCATCGCGATGATGAGCAAAGAGAACTGAACTTTCAATAATTCAATTGCCTTTATTTGTTCAAACTCAAACAACGGGACGTACGTGTACCTAATTTTCACCAGACTATGTGCCTGAGACGATACTGAAACAGCAAACAGAACCTTCACCAAAAGCTTCGAATTCTTAGGGATGGAATGAAATAAAACCGTGTAAAATCTAAATCGGTATAATTAATAGAAGTGATTGTTGATTTTGCAACAAAAAAGTTTGTAAACATGCATGCATGAAGGTAGGCATTAGGCATATTTGCCAAACACAGGTGAACACATCATAAAGAAAAACTTAAATGTAAAATGAAAGACAGACGTGCACGGCAGAAGGATAGAAATGGATATGAATGAATGGGGTGGCAAAAAAAATCATTGGCTTTGCTGCAGAGAAGCAATGCATTGTTTACGGCTTCATGTATGATTATCATCGGCAGACAAAACTACTAAAAATGGACCACGAGGAGTCAATAAACCACCTACCCATAAATACTAACACAATGCATAGTTTTTTTTACATCATCATCATGTCATCATGCCACATGTTCTTCCAATTATACGACAACTCATATGTACACATGTTGAAAAGAATGAATTGAATATTCATTTTTCTTTTAATTTTAGTGACACGCAGTATCTATTTGGATCATGTCTTGGAAAATATTTTCTGTCATGCCAAACAAGTGGAGTGTACTCTTCCATTTTTGTGTAAATGCGCAAAAATGCGGATCAAATTTGGAAAAGGAAGTAAACTTACCATGAAAAATGTTTTTTAAGGAGCTTAATCAGATCTATTTGTTTTTCCAGAGAACAATCAGAAAGCGAAATAACATCACATCAATCAAAATACACAAAACACTCTCAATATTTGCGTTTTTGTTGCAAGGAAAGACAAACATATTCTGTTTGCATTTCATTTATTTATATGCAACAATTAAGGTGAATAACCACAATTTCATTTGAATGAATGATTAATTAATTTTCGCTATAAAATTGCAATTTATTGCTGCGAATTGAATCATAAAACGAGCAATTACTCCTCATCAAGTTTAATTTAATCTTGACAATAAATTGTTATTTGTATACACCATAAAAGATATACCAGTGAGCGTCGTGGTTTTCAGTTCTGGATTTTCAAAGGATTTTATTTTTCAAATGAACATTTCCAGTAAAGGTTCTTTCAAAATCAAAGCAAGTTTAGAGCGTAACGAAATTAGTTCCATGCTTTGAAAGAATTAAAATTGATTTCTCCATAACAGGCACACAAATCTTGATAATGGTTCCCTATCATTCCTGAGATTGATTTCATTACAGAGGATTTCAATTCATCAGCGTTCCTTTCATGGATTCAATTTAAATTGAATTAAATAAGTACACTTCACGAGAAATGCACTTTTCTTTTTGTTTGCCACTTTACGTAAAAAATTCAGACCAATAATGCATGCATTAGAAGGCGAACCGTAACCGTACCGAGTCTGCCTGCGACTTCACTTCACATCACATTACATAACACCCGACGAATCAATTAAGTCTATCAATATGTATTCTTAAAAATTTCCATGCAATCTTTTATAATTTGATTTATTTTTCTCCAGTAAAGCAAATGAGCAAGTTGATGCAAATTTAAATTTTCCGAAATGTTAATTTTTGCTCTGACTGAAGAACTTTTTAAGCACAGTCTTACCTACATACCCAATTTTTTAAATTTAAATAGACTCTTTTTTTGTATTTTCTAGTCCTTTAATTTGAGCCTAGTGAGTCGAACGGAGAACATGTAGATGGGCTGAAGTGAGTAATAAGACTGACTGACCGTCTTTTTACATCTCTGTTCCTGCACGAGCAAAAAGACAAAAAAAATGTTTCTATACTTTTATAGCTAAAGCATTTGTTCATTCGCTTCACATTCATACAGGAATAGAGTCCTCCTGCCTCCTGTACCTTATGAACGAAGGCAGCTGCAGCTGTGAAAAGCTGAGATATGCCTCGGCTGCTGTGACGGTGACGGTCTCACTGCACTATTACTAAAAAGTGACTATATGGACTTTGCTAGAAAAATACAATGTAGTAGTAGGTAATAGAGGTAATAGTGCATGCGCTTGTTACTGTTGTTGGAGGATGTGATGTTGAAGTGCTGGTGGTGGGGCGATATGATGATGACGATGTGATATGTGCTTTTGGTAATTCCATTTAAAAATGACTTGTCCCGTGGCAAGAGAAAAGCGACCTGACGGCTAGATAAGATTCCGATTCTGCATAGAATCTCTGGATTCTGACATGGAAAATGGAAATCTGGATTTTGGGATGATATTATATGATATATGCATAATGTTCGCAATGTTCAGTGTGCTCTATGTAAACTAAGTAAGTAGTATGTTTCATGAGTAGAAAAATTATATGGATTATGGATTCTTTTGTAGAAGGTTAAAATTGATACAACACAAACCATTTTCGTTTGTCTACATTTGTCATTTGTCGCTCGTTTTGTACCCGTCGTATATCTCTGCCCTTTGCTTCCCGATAATTCCGATTCCGATGATTGCCACAAGCCACAACTGTCATTGGAATTTGGACGAATGCATCAAAAATGATATTGATGAATGAGGAGTTTTTTTACAAAACAAATGTGAATGTACTTAAGATAATTGATAGGAAAAATGAGTTGAATAAAATGTGGCAAGATTATTTCAATGCATTTTATGAAGTATGTATGTACTCTCTTGTAATAGCAACAAATGTAGAAGGCGGCTTAAACAGGCATAAATACTTATATATTGTCACTCAACTTGATAATTCATATAATTAAAGCTTGTATCATCAATACATGCTCCTAAAAATGTTAATGAGACCATAGTTTAATGTCTATGAAGCTTGCAAAAGGAAACAGGAAAAATTATCATGCAACATAAAACATATTCTAGCTTTTCAGAGAAACAGTTCACCTATGGATCATGCATGGAGGACTACTTATGATTAAATAGCCCATTTAATAATGGACAACGATGACTATGACAAAGAATCAAGTACCACTTATGTTTTTGAAATGGAGCAATTAAAGTGCATCCTATTTCTTACAAAAATACTGCTGAAAGTATAGATCAACGTCTTTACAGGTTTAATCATTTCATTTGGGGCAGGTTGAGAATAAAAGTTTGAGAAATCACCAGTAACAGCCTTCTAAATTTGAATATTTGAGAAAAATGCTAATTTAAGAATAAAAATTTTAAAATAAAGTCAATAAATGACTAAGGCTCTGAGATGGAATACTATGCAAAAGGTTCGGGGTTTAGTCTTTCAATGCTTACTATGCCCTTATTCATTATTCATATACATTCCTTCGTACAAATTAGTTTGAAGATGTCCAAAGCTCCTCGAGACATCCAAATCGAAGAGAAGGGTCAGTGAAGCTATAATATTTTAGCCGTTGGTGTTGTAAGGTTCTTCTTGTGTACGTTCCGAAGAACCGCAGTTATGAAACGTTGTTCTTTACTTTTCCTTTTTCGTTGGTAAGAAAAGCATACCAATAAATTTTATTCGAGTAATTCTCCTAAAAAGCAGTAAATTCTGCTTGATAATAAATTCTCATGGTATAATCGAGATACATAAATATTTTGCCATTGAAATATT
The DNA here is from genome assembly GCA_027743895.1 of Seira musarum. NCBI lineage: Eukaryota > Metazoa > Arthropoda > Collembola > Entomobryomorpha > Entomobryidae > Seira > Seira musarum. Next base: position 53,283 of record JAHZMX010004043.1, read on the forward strand.
GTATATTGAGTGATTTTAAAAACATAAAATCATGGAAAAAAAGCTCAAGTACTCAAGGAGGACAGCAGGAATAATGGGCAGGCGTTGGATTGAAAAAAGGAAGCAGGCACTCATATTGGAACGCCGAGAGGAAATGACAAAGAACCAGGAACTTATTCAAAACAGAGAAAAATACCCGGTGTTTTGCGAAGCGTCAGAAAATCATGATCAAGAACTTTGGTTCGCTAAGCTAGATGGAAATCAGGTCGGTGTCACATTTCCCTTATATTATATCAATACGAAATCTTTCTTTGCTCATGTTCATTCTAAATTCATATCAGATTTGACCGTGTCATGTAATTTGTCACTTTTATAGATTTGGGAGAAAGTCCTCGGGTACCTTACCAAGCCATCAGATGTTACCAGTGCCTCATATTCCTGTGAAATGTTCAAAAAACATTTGAATGAGAAAAGAACGCTTTCGATGGTGTCAAAGGTATTTATTAGTCAACAAGACACATATGAAAAAATGACGTTTAACACATCCCTTCACTTATTCAGTCGTAAACTGAAAAAGCAAAAATTGAATTGGCTCTTTTTATTTTATTTAATTAACGATAAATATATTTCATGCAGGTGTTCGAGATATTACACATGGAAGGATATCTCAGATTTGATGACTTTTTTGATGGAGAAGATCATCCTGAAGAAAGGCAGACTATTTATAGCTTGCGTTTAGTATCAAAAACATGGAAAAAGGCAGCGGAAGACAACTTTTTTCTACATTACATTACTCGTCCAGATTGTTTTATCAAGTATGATGCTGCAAATTGGTACACCTGTAGTCCTGTGAAACTTGAAATTCAGCGACAGGAATGCTTAGAGGAATTCATGAGCGTCGTTGGTAAAAGTCGTTTATCGCCATCTCTCAGCAGAATCTTAAGTCTCCGATTCGATTACCTGCAGACCTCTAAAGATCTCAATGATCTGTATTTGAAATTACTCGAATTCCTCAAAGTCCACGGTGATTCTGTGTGGGGATTCTACTATGTTGAACCGGGAAATAAATTGTCGACGATGGAACAGTCATACGAAATGCTCTGCAAACTTGTGTCGTTGATGCCAAATCTCAAAGCATTTGCTTTTATGACAATGCACTACCGAAACGAAGATACATCGCCACCTTTTCGACAAAAAGTAGCACAGTGTCCTTTTCCAAACATCCCGACCTTGAAATATTTTGAATTAGATTGCCCCATAATGAAAAATGAGCTTTTAGTGGGTGAAATTCTAAAGAAAAGCCCGAACATTATCAGCTTGAAATTCAAATTTTGGGATGGTCTTCCCCTTGGCATGATCGACGTGCTTGAGACTTTGCGTTTGGAATGTTTCGGAGTAAGATTTCTGCAGTATGATTTGCGATCACTTCTACTGTTGTCGCAGTGCCAGTGGCCATTGAAATCCTTATACATGGGAAGCTTACCAAATGACCGTATCCGAATGAACTTTGTCGCTTTCGTAATCTTTGTCAACCAATACCGTCACTCTTTGGAAGAGCTTTGGATGAACTTGGATGCAGTGAGACATGGTGAAGACGTCTGCATCAACCTTCCGCATTTGAAAATCTTTTATGATGAACACGATATTTTGGAAGATCTCGATGACGAGGAAACCGAAGCGGAAGATACCGATGAGGAGGATGAAGAGGAGGACGAGGAGTGGGAAGAGGAGATTGAAGATGAATAGTTATGAATTTGGTTTGCTTTGAATATTTGAATACATATTTTTAGAAATGAATTTTTGGACTGTTGTATAACGTTAAACTGTAAGATAAAAATTGAAGATTTGTATGTTTCAACTTCAACTGCTATGAATATACATGAAATAAAATTATCTTTCTTTTCTTTTTGCCAAAGAAGCAGTATAAATTACATAAATCTAATTGTTCTTCTTGATTTGATTATTGATATTGATTGATTGCTGGTTACTGATTACACATTCTCTTCTCTGGATCCGCAAGAATTTGAAGAAGCAGATTGAGCAAAAGTGCTTGCGTGAGGAAGATGAGATGAGAAATTGAGAATTCAGAAGTTCATCATGAGATAATAATATTCGCAGTAGCACGAATCTCCAAGTGCTCCAGTTTCCTAGCGGGAAATTAGCGGCTTCAAACATTGTTCAGTTCTTGTACTGCGAGATATATGGCAAAAAGCAAAATCAGAAAGTTCAATTACAGAATACATAATAATCCAAAATTACCTATGTTACGTACCGAATATATATTAGATACGTTACGACAAGCACAACATTGAAATATGAATTTGACAACAACATTTAAGAGATTGCGTTAAGTTTTAATTAAAGGAGTAAACAATAATTTTTTTTATGAGAATAAATCTTTTATTACCATTGTGTTTGAGTCACAATTTAAGCTTGAAAAGTGGGATGTATTGTGGGTGGGGTGGCCAAATAACGAATAAAATGGAAATCTGGTGACGTGACACAGTTTATTTTTAATGAAAAGTCGTGCAGGTGAGATTAATCATCATTTAAATTGAAAAGAACAGTATCAAAATCTAGATGTGCATGTTGTTTTGTTGTCTCGACGAATAAAAGCATACGTTAATTACGGAAGCAGTGATAACCAGTGAAAGCACGTTGAATCCGTCATATCCGGAGACAAAATGGAAGGTCGTGTGCGAGTTTACACTCGACCTTTTGCCAGAAGTAGTCGGTCAGCGGAACTAGCTGCTGCAGTTAGTGCGTCACCTACAACTAAGCCAGCTGTTGCCGGAAGTTCAGCAAGTACGGTAGGGTCCTCCGCCACAGCAGCTGGGTCGTCAACAGCGGCTGTCACAGACGTTAAACCCGGACCTTCTCGTCCTCCTTCTGGTGGTGGTGGTACTTCATCAACAACTGCAGCTACGGCTACTCCTGCACCACCGGTTGTTTCACAAGAATACAGCGTGAGGGTGCCAAAGTAAGTGAGATGGAGAAGATTTATACAGTCATGGAAGTCTAGGTTGCATTATTCGAAACTAAATAAATGTCATTTGCATATTAAACAGGACTGGTTTAAAGCCTATATCTATAATGCGTTTTAACGGAGCACTTGGAGTGGATCCATCTAAATGGGGGAGTTTAAAAATGGCAAGGGAGGATAATTCTAGACTGCATAAGCCTACATTTGTTCACGAAGACGATAATATGCCCAAGTGAGATTGAGAAATATTCTTTGGCCTTTTGCCTTCTGCTATATATATCAGTAATTTAATTGCCACAACTTTCGGGAATACACGAATTTTTTAAATGCTAATTTATCCTGTGACAGATTTGGAGCTGGTTCCGAGTATGGGCGTGAAGCTAGGGAAGAGGCGAAGCGGAAAAAGTATGGTGGGCGTAGCTTAAAGAAGTACAATGTCGAAGAACAGCCTTGGATAATGAAGGCATCTGACAATAAGAATCGAAAGTGAGTTTTAAGAAGTTACCAAAGATTCTTCCTGGAGTAAAAAAAATACAATGTAAACCTATAACATATAGATATCGAGGAGTCAAAGAGGGCGGTGTATCCGAAAATGCCTCGTACTATATTTTCACACAAGCTGCCGATGGTGGCTTTGAAGTTTTTCCGGTCAATCACTGGTATAATTTTACTCCGATTCAACGTTACAAAAGTTTAACTGCGGAGGAAGCAGAGGAGCAGTTTGGAAGGTTTAATTTTAATTTTTTCTTGTCCTTGACTAACAATGCAACTTGGTCTTTTCCGCCGCAATTTTTTTAAATTCTGTTTTTACAGGATGAAAGAGCATGTCAAAAAACATATAAATCCGTTGAAAGTTTTTAGCACTTCTCGTTCTGGACCGAGAAATTCGCTTCGATTCAAATATCTGATATCAGAGATGGGGCAACCACATTGGTAATCTTTAAATATATCCTTAAAAATAACTTGATTTTATGGTTCTTTTTTAATGAAAATAAAGAATTGTCGCGTTATAATAGTTAAAAATTCAACTTCATCCAAAAAATGATGTTTTTCGGCATGCTTTGAAAGTTTTTCAAAAGTAGCCCACCATAGTGCCCATCCCTGATTTATATTAGGTTAGCTTAACATTAGGTTAAATGGGGGAAACTTTCTGCAATAATTCGAAAATTATCGAGAAGTGCTAAAATTTTTCAACGGATTTATATGTTTTTTGACATGCTCTTTCATCCTGTGAAAACAGAATTTGAAAAAATTGACGGCGGAAAAGACCAAGTTGCATTGTAAATTAAATTCCTGCGTACATTATATGTATTTATATTATTATGCTTGATTAAATAATGCAGGCGGAACAAAATTTACAACTATTTTTCTGTGATGGTTCGCAAACGACTGAAAGCTGACGATGAACATGACGATGAAGGTGATGAAGCGAAAGGAAAGCCTGGGAAAAAGAAAGGTACTTATTACACTTTCTCATTCGCTTATAGTTTTGGTAGGGGCTTCTTCATCGCCAGCTTGGATAGTTGTTCTATGAATATAAATAGTTGGGATCATATTTACTTAATACTTTCCTTACCTTTTTTACTTCTAGGTTCTTCTGGGCTCAAAGTAAGCGAAATGGAAGACTGGGACGATAGTGACAACGAGGAATCTGATGGTGGAGACAGTGATAAGGATGATGGGAATAAAAAACCTAAAAGTAAGAAGAATATGAGAGCTTAATTTTTGTGGATAGATCGTATTCTATTTAACGTTTTAAATAATATCTCATGATCGTAGAAAAAGGTGGGAAACCTAAGAAAAAGAAAAAAGGTTCAGATGATGAGGCAGAAGAGGATTCTGATGACGGCGATGGAGAAGGTCGCGAGTTGGACTACATTTCTGATACTTCCGAGTAAGTTATCATATATTATTTTATTATGTATACAAATTGGATCAAGGCATCCAATCTGTTAGATAATTTTATTGTTTAATAATCAACAATTATTTTTGGAAACCCTAGGACTGAATCTGAGGAGGAGAAGGAAAAGAAGAATGATGTAATTGGAGTCGATCAAGAGGATGGTTTGAAAAATCTGTTGGACTCGGATTCCGACGAGGAAGAGACCAAAGAAAAGGAGGATGCGTCAGAGGATGACGAGGAAGAAGAAGGTGGGGATGAGAAAACTAAAAAGGCGGAAGACGCAAAGGACACGAAAAAGAAACCCAAGAAGAAAACAAAGGCGGCCAAGGGTGATCCAAGCCCTACTGAAAATCTCTCGGATGATGACGATGATGATGACAAGATTGTCGATGAATTGGACAATGCACTTGAGTCTGCCAAATTGGAAGCAGCAGGTGGAAACTCTAGGGATGGTACTCCCGACGTTGACTCATCAAGTGGGATGAAACGGAAAGCATCATCAGATATTCTTAGCAGTCTCACCAACGCTAAGAAGGCCAAGATGGAGGTTTCTCCTTCGCTGGTTCAGTCTGCTGCGTAAGTTTGAATAATTGTATTGTTGACAAATTTATTCATTTTTATGTACTCGTTAAATGTGCATTTTAGGAACAAGCCTGCTTAATTTTGTGTTTTATGTGTTTTAGTGCTGAGGGAATCACTGAAGAGGCTGTTCGTCGGTACCTGCTTAGAAAACCTATGACTGTTACAGAACTTTTACAAAAGTTCAAGTCTAAGAAAACAAAAATCCAGAGTCACGATATGGTGAATGTGATTGCGCATATACTTAAGAAGATTAATCCAGTTAAGCGTACACAAAATCAGAAAATGTATTTGTATTTATCAAATAAGCCATAATTTAATCAACTCGTGTATTGCTCTGATTTGATCGATATTAGTTCCAATGGTATGCAATTCGTGGAGTTCGAGTTGTTATTAGATATTATGGGTATTATTATTATTTTTGAGGATTTTAATATTCACCTGCGTGAAATGTTAGAATTTTGATATTTTAGATCTATCTATAAAAAAGATTAAGTAGTAGGTTTTAGAAGATTCCGATTCAGTAAATTTGAGGACGTTCAGAACATTCTATATATATATATATACGTACTTACTTACTTACTTATATCTCTCATAGTTTCCTTCGGAAATAATTTGTCATTTGATGGCAAATAAGGCTGTCTATAAAGTCACATCATATTATGGGCACACTATTCAATAGCATGTGTTTGTGATGCTCCATTTTGAGTTCTCTTATTGTGTAGAATAATATTGTGTGTAAAATAATTTCGTTTGATTACATTTTTGATAGTTACTCGTTACGTTATAGAACTTTGAAAATTGCTGGCTAAACTGAAGTAAACGTCTATTATACAGATGAAGTGTGAAATAGTTTTATGGATTAAAACAAATATAATAAAAATTATACATTTTAAATAAATGTTCTTGCACTTATTAATACCAATTAGCATCATTGCATGTTTATTTGGGTCAGACAGTAGCAAGCAACATTACTGTCATTGTCATTATTGATGTTCTAGACATTCCATAGGAAAAATGGTTTTCAGCAGATCGACACTATCGACAGTGTGTGAAATTGATTTTCATATTGTAACGGGTAGCATCATCACATTCCGCACTTCTGACTAATTTCATACTTGTTTTCTGCTGATTCATTAAAATCTCTCATCATTCAGAACATCCTGAATAAAGTCGAGCTTTAGTCGTAAATTAGGACATGAATGAAACGGATTAGGGGAATTTAAAGAAGTTAAAAATGAATTGGTGGCAGCTTTCTTTATTTCTGAGCGTACTACTCCAAAAAAGTTCAAATTTCGGTGCAAATGGTAAGGATGCGAAGATTCAAAGTGGTCTGTTCGAAAATGGGGAGGAGAGACAGGACGCGGTGGTGGGCTTTGGATCACTCCAAGAAATGAAGGATCTTGCGTATCAAGTTCAATCTCAGTACCCATATGCAACAAAGGAAGAGCGTATCTACGCCATGTACGAGGCATTTCATGATTACCACGCAGAGTGTACTGAGGAAGCAGCTTCCTATTTGGATGAGGGTGACTACACGTACCACAGCCTGTGGTCATCAAACACGATGGTGATCCGAAACGCTGATCCAGATTGCATTGAAAAACTATCCAAGATGAACGATGTCCATACGATTGGTCCAGTTCAATCATTCCAGTTGATTGATCCAGTAGAAAATCAAGAGGATGTTGAAAAACAGCTCAATAAACACGTGTCCAGTTTTTTCACTCATTTGCATAGTGCAAAAGAACTTCTTGACACGGATAACACACCGTTCTCTCCGATGAAGTTGAAGATGACATGGGGTCTAGACAAGATTTACGTACCTGAAGCGTGGGAATACGGCGTGGAAGGATATTATTACGATGGCAAGGAAGAACTGATGAATGGACAAGGAATTGTGGTGGCAAATATCGACACTGGGGTAATGGCTGAACATGAAGCCCTCAAGGATAACCATAGAACGTATGCAGGTTGGGCGGATGGGTATAATATTTCAGATACTCCGGTAGACTTACATGGTCATGGCACACACACGATGAGCACCATTTGTGGGAGTCATGGAGTCGGTAAAAATTATAATTTGCAATAAAAAATAATAATAATATGCATAGGTGTACATAAAATTCTAAATTTCCTAATAATTTTCCTATAACAGGGGTTGCTCCAGGAGTTCAGTGGATTGCATGCAGGGGCTGCATGGAACGAGGATGTGAAACTGACGCCCTATTGTTTTGTTGCAACTGGATTATCTGCCCTCACGACATGTCCCAAAAGGGACCTGATGACTACAAACACTGTTCTACCGCACCAGATTTGGTCTCAAATAGTGTGTTTGAAAAGTTTTTTTTTCTTTGCTATTATCACACTACTCGAAAATGACGGAACGACATATGTTTTATTCATTTTTGAAATGTTCAAAGGTTGGGGCGGAGGTCAAGGTGATCATACATTTGAGCGTTGTGCTATAGCCTTAAGAACGGCAGGAATCATTCCAGTATGGGCGCACGGAAACTCAGGCCCGGAATGCTCTACAGCAAACAGTCCGGGCGACTTACCGATGGTGATTGGAGTAGGAGCCTGTGATAAGAACGACAACCTCGCAGACTTTAGTTCTAGAGGTCCAACCACCGATGGGGGGATAAAGCCGGACGTGTCCGCTCCTGGAGTAGAAGTTACGGGGGCTTGGCCGACCGGTCCAAATGTTTACGTGTCAATTTCAGGAACTTCTATGGCAACTCCACATGTGAATAGAGTTTTAATGCTATAAATAGTATTAATCCCTTAAAAAATCTCAAATAAATCTATCAGACGTCGTAAAATGTGTAGGTCGCAGGACTAGTCGCTTTAATGCTTCAGAGATGTAGGCTCAGCTACGATACCATTTTGAATATCCTTCAAACCACTGCAGAGAGGGAGCATTTAGGGACTTCTGATCAAGTGAGAAACGACAAAAATTACTTTGTAAATTCAATTTAGAAGCGTTTACATGTTTAATATTGCCACTAAGGTTTGCGGGGGTACCACGCCCGACAAATTCCCAAACAACTTTTATGGATACGGAAGGGTCAACGCTCTTGACGCGATCAAGAAGGTACTGCAGACTTGTAAATACAAAAACTATGGAGGAACTGAAGGGTATGGAAATCAGTACAATTCAGGAGTTAATACAAACTATGGGTCGGGAGGAGGCTATTCGGGAAGCAACAGCGGAACTGGAGCTTATTCCTCTTCATATCCGAGTTCATATGCCGGGGTAGGGTACAACAAGAGGCCATATCAAAGCAGTTCCACTTACGCCTACTCATCATCATCCTTACCAGTTTATGCAGGCCGAAGTGGAGGGAGTGAAGAATCATCCAAGACGCAGCCTTATTCATACTCGTACTCATACCAGAACCGTAGACCATATTATTACAACAATAACAACAATTATGGTCATAGAAATCCGGGCTACAGATACAATAGTTACAACATCCCTATTGTTCCTTACAATCGGTACGGTCATCTATTCTATCGCGGCTAGAGACAAAGTCCGAACGAATGCATACATATTGTCAACTTTATTTATTTCGTTTTGAATAAAATTTACAATTTTTTGTGATTTTGAAATGCTAAATTATGAATACGTATGAATATTATGATAACGTTCGACAGTAACCGATCGCTTGCACATTTTGAATCTACATAATATATAAGCATCGCTCATATATGCATGCAGATATATGAATCTCTGATCCATATTTCATAGGAGTTACATATTTCTTCACATTTTGGACCATTGCTTGTTTTGTCCTTCTTTTCTTTTACTTTTTCTTCCTTTCGAAACTCACATTAATTTAATTGTCAAGTCAATATTGTCATCTACACTCTACTACAATAGAGTCTACACACGTAAGTAGTTCATGCAAATTCCGAAATCGACAATAATTTGTATAGATAGGTATGCTGACTTAAGTTTTGGAAAACGTAAATCAGTCAGGTCGCATGCAAAATCGTTTTTCTATTTGACTCGCTGTTTCAGATTTTGATTGATGTTGAGTGGACCTGAGCATGCATAGTAGCGTTGGAGAACAAAGTAAAGTACATTTTATGTAGCTTGTGCTTTTGTTACATGATTACGTTATTTTCATGATGCTGCTGCTGAAGAGGTCATCGACATCTATAACCTGCAATGACCAGCAAACGTCATCATCCTCTTTGACCTTTGATGACAGATGTAACACGAATAAAAAATTGGTTGTTTATAATTGTTGTGATCGGGAGTTTGAAATGCGTAAATTAAACCATTTTATTCGCGGAATCATCAGGTACTTAAATACATTTTAAAATTAAATTTTAAATTTTAAGTAACTGATATTAAAACCGTTGGTGTTAATTTTTTACTGATTCTCAGGATTAGTTTGATATACCGTCATTGTACCACTGCAGGACGTCTGCGGTTTGAAAATGGAATCGCCAGTTTTCGATAGGAAAAGGCTCAGAAGTGCGCGTTCTACTGCTAGAACACCGAGCACGCATCATTATGAAACGAGGTTTAAGAATAAGCCGCGACGGAAGTACGTGGAAGTGGACACCGATGATAGTGACTTCTCTGTCTCTCCTTCTCCTTCTCCCAAAAAACGAGTCAGTCAATCGGAGGGGAAGTACAAGAAAATGCGCATAGATGAATCGGTCACCAGTTCTTCCGACTCATCGGATAGCGACCTCTTCGTGCCAATTGTTGTGGACCAACGAAAGGACAGAAACATTGTTGAAGAAGATAGACAGACAACTGCGGAAGTAATATGCTCAGTTAACAGGGCTGAAAGCGAGTCTTCTTGTTCATCTTCGAATGAGAGTCTCTTTACCCCAATTAATGTGGAGAGCCAAAAACGTAAAAATGAGTCCCCATATGCAAAACATAATGAGGGAAATGTAAAGCCGAAGAAACGAGTCAGGTTCCTTGACGAAGTCACTGCCACTGCAGCAACCGAACCAACTATTGTAGAAGCTGCAGTAGGATCATCAGTGCTTCAACTTGATGCTGAAATGGTAAATCCTGATGCTTCCAGCTCTGATGACGTACTCCTGTCTGAAGTAGATCTTGACAATATTGATTACAAGGAGGTGGAGGAATTTCTGAAATTGTATTTTCTTCAGCCCAGAGAAACACAGGAAGTTGAAGTTGGAGCTGAGAGTGAACCTGGAGTTGGCACAAGCACATTCAGCTCTGAATGCTTGCTCAACAGTGATGACGAGGATGTCAATGACGATTTTATTGACCAAGTATGTGTTGTTCATTTTTTTGGTTAAAACAAACATTGCATTATTCAGGTTAACGCCGCCTTAGATTTGAAAAATGCTTTTCTACTGAATAGAACATAGTCAACCCCATCTCCGTTCAAACGTACAGCTTCCATTGTTCCGTAGTTTTCGATTAATTAAAAAAATATTTCTCCCATTTAATAACATAGAATACAAATACGTTGAAAAGTACAAATGTTGAGACGTACCTGCAAGAATAAAAACCTTCTGGCTTTGTAATTTATTTCTATTTTTATTCATTAGAAACTTCTGACTATGACTTCTGATTAGGGTTTTTAACACTATCTGTGCTGATATAGCAGACTTTTTGATAAAACTCCAAAGTAAATATCGCCTGCACGTGCCAGTGCCCAACTCAACTCCTATGCAAAAACTAACAGTGCTAAATTGTATTTCATTAATTTAATTATCAGATGATGGCAGATCCCAGCATTGAGAGACTTTTCGAGAACGACAATTATTACCCTGATGTAAGTCTTCTGGATTATGCTGGAGAAAACGATCATCTTCGGGAAGTGAATCAACACATGGATGATTTGCACGTTTCTATGCCATCAACATCAGCTCCCGGACCCTCACGTCTCATACAACAAAATAATCAAGGCATGAATGGTAACTCGCCAGATTCTGGTATTACAACAGACGCAGGTGATTCACCACCAAATGCCTCAGTGGGGCTTGATATTTTAACGGGGTTTGAAGATATTCTTACACTCGGTATCGGTATTGATGAAGGCGACATATTTTCTCTTCTAAGTCTATGAATAGTCATTAATTAGTATATGATATCAGATGAAATGCATGTAAATCTTGTCAGTAGACCATAGCCATTATAAGCATAACATATTATGAAATAAGTCCGTCCAGAATAGAATTGTTTACTTATTCTTTGTATTTATTAGTGTTACAGAATTTCAGGCATTACATTATGTAACAAGAGTAACAACATCCATTCGATCCAAATCCGGCTTGGGATCGAATTTACTTCGATCCTTGCCCCATTCATTCCTTATTACTTTCGTACACTCTCCAACTACGTTTCTCAGTTCGAATTTAAAATATAGTTGAAATGAAATGTATTTACGGAACGCTAGTTAATACCCATTTTGCTTTGTTAAAACTGCCGTACGCACCGCCGTGTTCTGAAATTGTTAATCGTTATTCAGAGAATAAATATAAATAAAAAATGACCCCTCGTGAAGACTTCTCCGTTACGTTCTTTGACAGTTCACATGTAGATTTAGAGTGATGTCATGATTTAAGTTGCCTGAAGAGATTTAAAAGACTCCGTTACATTGCGCGTGTACGTTAAATATTTGAACATAAAAGCTAGCACTATTTCATACAACTTGCACGATACAAATAATTTTCAAACTTGTTAATGTTCTTTAACTGTAGCTGTGTCTATTATGCTTGTAATTACATTTGTTTTGAATTTGTTTCCTTCAACCTATGCGTATTGAAAATTGGATAGAATAATAATTTCTCTCGTAAAATAATCTCGTAGACTGTTAATTGTTCCTTAAAATTACAGTTAAAATCACACTTAATTCTTGTTTAAAACGTAGAGGTCGTAGAAATATACACTTCTTGTGTGGTTGTTGATACATAAAATTTGATACGATTCATTTTATATATTTAAAAAAGTCAGTTTGCGTTTCGTAGTAGCTTAAAAATTAAAGAGATACATAGCGTTTAAAACGTTGTCGAAATACCTCATGTTTCATACGATGACGAAAAGACATTATAAAAAGCTTTCTCTTGCGATTCTTCGTGCACAGATAGCTTCGACTAAAAAATGATTTGATCGCTTTTCATCGCATCTGATTCTCCGTCTCTAGCATGCGTTGAAATATCAGCAGCAGTAGACCTCTCAAAACGAATGAATAGAGAGGATTTGAAAATAAAAATAAAATCTGCAAAAGTTTCCAATAAGAATGTGAGAATTAGTCGCCAATCACCGCGGCAGAGCCATCTTTTCCTATGAAGAGCGCAAGACCTCCACCTTCTTTCGAACTTGACTCGAGATTTGATTCACGAAGTAACTGGTCAATCAGATTCTCTGGATCTACACGTGTTGAGTCGACCCTAGAAGGCCCTACTTTTTCTCGATCCAAGATGGGCGGGGGAGCTAGAGCAGAATTTCGCCCCGAGTTACGTTCTAAACTGCCGTACTCGGAGGCGATTTCGCTGCAATGAAAAACAGAAGTAAGGACGAATGTGTTTAAATTGCAGCCAAATATGAAAATTGAATAATTGGTAAATGACATTACATGGAAAAACATCGGTTCCCATCATATCGAATCACGCCCGAGTCGGAAGAGGAGCTTTGACGACTATGTTCCCCTTGCGCGGATTCTTTTTCCGACTGGGGCTCAGGGAGATCTAGTTTCTCAGGTCCGGTGTACGTCTCCGTGAAGTACACAGGTGTAGAAGGAATGGGACTGCTCATATTAAAACAAGTGAGATGACAAATTAAAACTTATGGTAAAACTTATATCGTCTTTCGGAAACAGAAATAGTTTATAGCAATGACTTTGACGTACACTTTGAAACAAAAGTCACCTTCTTTGACCCTCATGGAAATTGTGACCCTAAGTAGTGCATTGTTGGCCCTTGCAGAGGAATTATATTCTTCAAGCAGGTACGATCTACTTTGTGGAGTCCCTCCAGCAAACTCTGCGAGATTGATGTCGGCAAATCCCAATTTTTGATAACTTTTCCCACCCTGTGACTCCTACAAAACATTAAGGGGGAAATATATCTCTACATCCCATCCATCTACTGCTAGTTAATTAGCGAAAGAAAATCATTACTAGACTTACTCTCCGTACAGATACCCTACAGGTGCATCCATCTAAAATACCAGTGGAAAGCGTAGCCGTTAATTTGCACTCAAACTCAAAGCGACTGTTCCAGCAGACGCGATGATCCACAATCTCTTCCCTGCAAAGAAAATATCAAAATGAAGATCAACCCCATATGTAATCATAGACTAATTTTCACTTTCACGTGATTCATTTTTTTACCTATCCGAAAACTTTCTAAAATTGCCCCCATTAAGGAGTCGTAATTTGGCGAAAATCACTCCCGCAAGAAATGGTACGGAAGATAACTCCTCCAGATGGAAATCTACGAGAAATTTGATGTGCTTCTTTGAGCTCTTCCAAACCCCTAAACTCATCCTGTGCCCAAGTGAACCACAAAAAAGAATTAATCCTTTTTGCGGCGTCAAGTATACAAATTTTTTCTAGAAATATCCTATTTCAGTGCTTCAGATTTTCTTCTGTAAACAACTCAGTTTATATCAGTTTCACGAAGAAAGTGCAGTACAAGACGTAGCTGTGGCTATATTGACTACTGACTACGACGGGAAAAACTTATATCTTCTATTTTCTCTAATCTCAATATAATGAAGACTTTAAATCCAAGTTTTCCTCTTAAGAATTTCAATTTTAGTTTGGCGCATTTTAACTGCCTCTTACTGAAAACTTTCTCTTTGATGTGCTTCTAATCAAAACCACTCTTTGTACGCAATTTAAATACACTTGTTGGTCTCTTGTAATTCTGGTCTCAAGATGAAATATTGTGAAGTCTTTCTAAAACTGGAGGAGGCCATGATTCCCGAACCCACTTTCTTTTCACACCCACACATCGTGTCCCTTTGATTCAGCTACTTTTATCATTTTAACATTCAACATTTTTCCCCGTGTCTTTTTCCTCTCCTCACGACACAGAACTGAAGAAAGGAAAAGAAACTTCTTTGGAGATCGCTCTATAATATAATGTACTTTATATTATTACTATGCTGATGAAATGCTATCACTACATTTCTTATCACTATTCACTTTGACTATTATAGATGTACTGTACCACGATCCAGTCCAGCAGCAGCTTTCCCTTTCACATTTCCTAGAAGTTTTTGTGTTCCGTCTTTTCCAACCAAATGGAACCGAAATCATTTGATGGGAAATGCGATCATTCTAGTTAGTCTCAACAAGAATAATTGGAGTTAGGGACTGAGCCGTGTGGTACAAACAAGAACCACGGTCTTTTCTTTTCTTTAACCTACAAAGAAAAACTTGGAAGAGTTCTGCTATTGATGATGATGATGATGATGATATGTATAACGATTTATTATGCTGATATCATGACTACAATGATGATCATGATCATGTATTTGTTTTTAGGTTGTGATTGTGATAGTGGAACTCTCATTCGCATTCACTCTCTCTTTGCGAAAATTTGCAATGATGCAAATGTAGAACGGGAATTAATGCAACTTCAACTCCAAGCCCTTGCTAAACTATTACATCGCTATTAATTCTTTAACTCGTGCAAAAAATTAAATACATCACAATGTAATACAAAAAGTAAACTCATTTTCTTTTAAGAAAGACTGTAGATTCAAGTCAGTAGTAGTAGCAAAATTTCATGCAAAAAATATGTTGCATTTGTTTGCTTTGCGAAGCAGAGAGCAGATGATGTTTATAAAACTTGTTATATAAGCGAGTATACATTTACATTTAAAGTACAAAGTAAGTACTTCGTCAAAAAAAAAAGTTCTCACGTTCCTTCATGCATATAGACATCCCAGCTCAGCAATGCAATAAGTATGCTAATGCTAGGTAATATGCTCATTTTATCCTCAAAAAAGGTTTTTTTTATGTCAGTAAAAGTACGTGCATGCATCAAACTAAATTATGTTACGCGAGGTGAAGCAAAATTTGTTAGTGATCCAACTAATCTGCATGAAAAAATGCTTCTCTGCATCTGCTCTAAGCAAAAAAGTACAGAGAATTAGAGTGCGATTGCGATATGGCACATGCCAAACTTAAACGCATTAACATTCAAAAATCAATGTTGCGTGCTGTATCGTATCAATGGGAAAAAAGTGTCAATGCTATGCATTTGCATTTTCTTTTTGTGCGGGTTTTCACCTGCACTCTGACCCCTAAATTCTTGAAATTGTAATTGCAAAAATTAACGCCTTTCTAGAACATACTGTGCCAATGACATTATGATATCGGCATTTTTAGATGAAAGGTTGGGAATGAATAAATAGTGCAACGTTCAGCTAAGCATTTTTATGAGGAGAAGAAACACGTATAATATACCTTAGTCCTGAAATGATAGTTATTATTGCCATTACAATCATTAATTATCATACAAGCAAAGCGTTTAAAATTTTTATGTGGGTCGCGTCGACGTCTAAATAAAATCATAACTGATCGAGGATCAAGTAGATTTACTAAAGAACACAGAATTAAAGTTAATGAATTTCAAAAATCTGATATGTAAATGATTATGAAATTGTTCTGTTTATCCCTTTCCGAGACTGTTGCTTGCAGCTATGAAACGAAAAAGTGGTCGAGGTATCAACATGTATGTATAGTAATAGGTGAATGGCTTACAAAATGCAGTCAGTTCTTGTCATTGTCTGATAAAGGATTCAGAGAATTGATGTAATAAATGGTGAAGTCGTTTCGTCAATCATATCACGCTTGAATAAAATGGACTGGAAAGCTTGCGCACAGCGTCAAACCTGATATAGGATGATAAGGCCGGAGGATGATTTACATATAGTATGGAAATATGCCCATGATTACGTCGGATTTGATATATGACCGTGAAAATAAACTTAAATAAGCGCATAAGCCAAGAATTTGTTGGACTTTATTGTGTGCGGGGCAATGTGACATTCGACTTCAATGGACAAGTTTCCCCGGCTTATTTTTCCGACTTGGCAGTTGGCATTGGTAAATATAGATGTAACAAAAAGCTGAGACGCAAGTGTTGGCAAATTAAATTTAAAAAAAGACTTTGTATTACATTGGTATAAGATGAAGTTCATTGGGATATAAGCATGTCCTTGCCCGTCCCAAGTAATTAATTGAGATCACTTATGGAAAGTGACGATAAAATGTAAGAAAAAGGAAAGGAGAGAGGTGAGCACGCCAAGATACAAAATGTAGTAATGGTAATAATTAATAATGTCGGGGCTTTCAGTACTGTCTTATTTACGATCTTGTGAAATAACGCTAAACTATGCTGATTTGAAGATGCATGTGTCAGTAATAGTAAGGAGACAACTGCATGTTTTATTGGTCATGCATCTCTACAATGACACGCGTCCTTCTCATCACCGCTATCACAATTCTCTTTCATTTCAATGGTAAACGAAGATAAGAATATAAGACTTTGTTTTTTCCCAAACTTCCCTTTGAACCAATTGACCTTGACAATGGAATAACGAACACGTTTCAATTGTGTGTTCAACCTTAAAATAAAAAATTGCCAGTTTTTGTGGCCACTCTAAATCTCAGAAATCCGCACTTTCTTCTCCTGTTTTTCTGTTTCTACTTGTCTAGGTCTTAACGATTAAGTTCTAGTAGGCAGTCTAAATGCCAAAACATTCGATATACAGCCGACTGAATAATTTGACACGGTCATTTTTAATTTTGCATTATCATTTGAATCATAGCATCATACATACGTATGTATCTTACCTGGCTCCATGAATGATTCGAGGCACATTATCCGTGTATGCCTCTGTCAAAGGTTTAACTAGTAGAAGTTTAATACGGCTCTCATCCATGGTTCCAGCAACCGAAAAGCTGTTGCGATGATGACAGCCTTAGATATACCTCCAACTACGTCGAAACTTTGTCAGTCGAAATGTAAAAGTTTATTCTTACTTAATTTGTATTCTTCCTATTTTTTAATGAATTGAAACTTGTTGCTGCTGTTGATGATGAAGATTATGATAATTACATATGTAATTGTGAGGAAAATAATTGTGAAATCAAAGATTTATGGTATAATAAGCAGGCAGGCGGCGAATGGCTTGCTTAGCGTGGCGTATGATACGAATAATAATACTGAAACGATGAATTTTCCGAATAATAGATCATGGACTGGAAAAAGTAAATAAGGAATACTATAAACATCATGCCATAATATAGTCAATTTGTAATAAAAATCTCGTCTCAAATTCCATTTTTCCCGAGGAATTCTCCGAACTGCAGTTACTCTGAATGCATAATTAAAGTTGAGATTACTTTCCGTCTCTTTAACAGTCAAAACTTTGTCCACTTCAACAGTATCCATTGTGTTAGTCTTCTCTTCTTTGTAAACGCATGATGTACAAAGAGGTTGGTGCAGCGTAGCGTCATTATTTTTTACAATAATGAATCAATGTAAAAATAAATTGAATAAACTTTCCATTTTCAGTCTTCGATTCGTCTTCTGTATCACAATCACAGCAGAATTGTATATATTCAATCACAATATGTTCACACACACATAACTTCAGCAATAAGGTGACAGAGGCGATGAATGAGCTTTGGCAATTTAATTTGGCATAACAGATTACATTTGAACACTAAAAAAGTTCCTATATGAACCAAAGAATTGGAAAACAATTTTTCTCGTGAAATAATGACAACGACGAAAAAAGCTAGCTCATTCAAATTCAAAGGCTAGAGCTACTATATTAATTCTCATTAACTTTATTGTGTCGCATGGACGATTGACAATGCAATGTGTTTTCATGTCACCACAACCAAATTTTGTTAAGACTATCGAGATTAAATACCTCGTCGCATTTAATGTCACAAACCAAATTACATCCTGGCTTTTGAGCAGGGGTGAACATTAATATGAGGACTGCGGGAACCGGCTTCCTCACTGCAAAGCCCGGCTTTGTCTTGTGCTGCTGTGAATATTGTTTTCGGAGTAGTTCAACGCTCGAGCGGAGGATAGAAACATGGTTCTAGTTATATTCGTTCCAAGAGGAGTATTAAAGCAATCCTCGATGGATCGGCGTCGTCGCCTCGTAGCAGATTCCACCACGACGACCATCCTCGCACTGAATGAAATGCTCGACTTACTCGTTTTACTTCCCTTTCCCACACTTTAGTCGCTGACTCAATCAAAGTCAAAAGAAAATTCGCAATTCAGTTTAAGCATTCTTTCTCTTGAGGAAGAGAATTTTGCTCTTATGGAAAGTCTTAATTTTTCCGCACTCGTCCATGTCAAATGTCAAATCATTTTATCAGCTTATCATTTTATCAATGGACACTGCTCCCTACTAAAACAAGTTTTCTGCATGTAAAAATATAATAATAACAGAAGCAGTGAAGAAGAGCAAATTCAACAAAAAAATAAGAAAAAAAAAAAAACAAATTGCAATTTAATTTTAATTCAATGGTATATTTTCTGGCATAATTTGGCGAATGATGCGTACAAGAACTCAACCAACCTAAAAGCAAACGATCAAGTATCGTGTATCGTTAACGTGTAGAATGAAAGTGAAACACCAAATGTCATTATTATGGTGCTTTATATATCGTTTTTACACGATCTACACCATGATTACCATACTCCTATACAATACGTATTCGATTTTCATAAAATACTTAAACATGATGATGATGATGATTACTTCGTTTCTCGGTTGCAATTTTTTACTTTTGATCCTTCTTATTAAAATTAAACGTAAGCATATATGTTATTTAACTTTTGCTGGATTTTTGATATAATAAAACAGCAGTTATAGTTAGTTAAGTGATATACAGTATTTCGCCATTTGCATAAAATCATGGAAGTTTCCTTCTACAATGCATTTCGGTACATAAGCAACATAAAGGCAACGATAATCGCAATCACTTGAAAGCTCTCACTGAAAAACACTCCATTAAAATAGATTTGAGATATTTTTCCTAAAAACATTTTTCATGAGCGATGATGATGCCACTCCGTATGCGATTACTTATGCGATCTAAAAAGCATCGTGTTGGTATTAATGGTAGTATTGCTCTGCAAATACGCAGACTCAGACGTTCTGATTAGGCTCTAAAGTGCGTGCGCACCTACAAATTTGCAAATCGTTGCTAACGATTAAATTGCTGAGATTTTTCTGTTGAATGCATATTCACCCAACATTTTACTTTACGAGAAAAAGCTAAAGGACTCATTAGAATATAAATAGGTAGTCATACCAAGGCACTAGGCACTAGTATGTAGGAAGCCACAGTGGGTTAGCATCATTGTTGGACCGACTAAACGACCGTCGCAATCTACGCTAATTAGCATGATAATGTGTTACAAGAGATAAGGAAAAGATAAGACTGGACTGAAGTTGAGATGACAATACTGTTTATATAATTAGTAAAAAACTCATCAGATCTGGAGTGTCATTCGAGTTCAATACAATTCAATCCCGGAAAATCAAGAGTAAATATAGAATGACACTGGCTTTCCTCCTGTCCTGACTCCGCTCCGCTCTCTCGGTTGAATGTGATTTTGATTGTCTTTATTGGTTTATTCTTTATCGTCATTCGACGATACATAAAATTGGCGATGAAATGACTCAATTAGCATGGCGTGAAATGAACCATGAGCTATTTCTTATTGTAAGTTTCACGCTTTCCACTTAAACCGAGGCTTATGCAAAGGCAGGGATTCGACTTTGATTTGCACATGTTCGTAATATTTAATGGTAGTACTATATAGCTATCATATCATCACCATCATCAATAACATTGCTGTTTTTTACTATTATGCTAATGCGATTTTTATTGGGGCATCACTTGACGCATCCAATCCATCTCCATCCATCCGCATCCATCTGAAACTAATTCCAGCGATTTTTCAAGTTTTAAGCTGTGGCTAGGTTTTCCTGTTAAATAATTATTACTTCACCTCAGTTATTTTAAACAGGTCGAGTCGGCTAACATTAACTATGCAGTAGTGCTGACACTGCGCCGATACTTCTGTTCTGTCAAAGATTCGTTGTAAAAATCTCCTGAATTTATGGAATGAAATCATGATTCACGACTGTAATCAAACTACAAAAAAATATTCGTTCATAAAGAATTTGTACATCCACTTGAGTGTTTGGCAAATATTTAATGACATAACACGTATTAAATATTAATGACTTAAAACATATACATTTCACGTAAAGTCTGCAGGTGTTGATCATTTAACGATGATTGCGATTGGCCGTGATTTGTTTCCCACTTTGCCCCAGCAAGCAAAACAATACGCAAGCAAGTGAAGTACGTACGTCAAGCATTTTGCAAATAAAACATCTGCCTAAAAATCTAATCTTATTATCTGCACTAGTCTAATTTATTGTATGTATGACCCATTAATATTCTAAATGTGAATTGTAAACCCAGTAGCTAAATGAAGTGAATACGTGATGAAGAAGCTACAGGGAATATAAATATGCATATGGATGGATGCGATAAGGGTGAGGCATGAAGTCTACCGCGCGATTTTAGTCATTTTACTCATTCTCATTACCACTACGATTGTTAAATCTTTGTAAGGAAAAATGCGAATTTTGCATATTTCTTATTACGCCACATAAGGAGAACAAAAGCGGTGGTTAAAAAGCGACTCTCTTGTCATACTGTGACTCCTGTGAGTCACATTTTATATGTCAGTCACAAAAAATAAATAAATAAAAAACGAAATTAAATAAATAAACAAACTGATCCCAAGTGTTAAAAGGTCAAGTATGAACCACAGGAAAAAAACAACTTCCTATTCGATTTCCGATTTATGAGCAGTTTAAAAAAACAATGTAAAATTAGCACTAGGCTAAATGAAGCATGATTATATAATGACGAATTTATGCCAACGATGATGCGACGGTTGTATTTATTGGTAGTGTATAAAAACCCAGTGCACAATTTCATAATATTTGCAACCCTCTGTGTTTAAAGTTTAAAGAAATAAAGTCAGAACATGTTTCGTTTTTCATATAATATCTTGAAAAATGCAAAGTTTTAATGTATGTATTTTAAAAATACAATTATGATACTCTTTACACAATATTCTCGGGGAAAACAAGGGATTTATAAGGAAACACCCGTTGTCCATCATCATCATCACCAAACCAGTCACGCAATTTCATATTTCATGATTTGGATACATTATATATTCTTACGATACCGATACCTCATTTTTTTCTCGATTCATCTAATTATTATTACCGTGCCTTGTATCAACCATTTCTTTCGTTAAGCATTTTCTCAATTCCAATCATTTCTATTTTCGATTCCAGTTTCTACACTAATCGTATTTCCTGTGAAGCACTAATGGCCAAATATATTCACATCCGCAAAATTGCCAGAGGTAAAGCCAATACTTAATTTAGTTTAAACCTTTTGGTTTCCCTTTTGCAAACAATCAGTAACTTAATCAATATAATTTCGAATTTTTCTTTAAACTTATGTTTCATCATTCCAATGAAATATATGAATAGTCAGTTTAAAACTCTCAATCTGGCCAATCTTAAAGGCTCTTTGAATGACCTTTTGAGTGCTTATTAGGATATACGATAGCTTCCTTCCGGAGAAAGTCATCACTCTATTCTAACAACTACCAACTTGTATCAATATACAATTGCATGCATGCACTCTCTTCCGTTTCAATTTTCCTCTTTCTATACAAAACAATCGACCACAAGAACTACCACACAAAAAGTAGTCCAAAATGAAGGGTAACCAAGTGACAACTGGAATATAACAGGGCCAAATTAATAAGTGTACCTACCACGTTAGCAATAGTACACTTTGACCTTGTGTTTTGAGGAGTGACCATGATACACTTTCAAATTAGGTAGTTATTTTTTATATTTGAGCGTTGTCAAGGTCGGTCATTATATCCGTCATATCTTTACATTGTGAACACTCTACAAATACATGCTTCCTTCTCATCCGCAGTTGGTACATTTGGAGGGGAACTACATGATTTTTTTATGTACGTATTATCACACCTAACGCCATATGTACAACCGAATCGGAATAAAATAAAGTGACTAAAATATTAAATATGGATAATTCTTAATTAAATTCAAAACACAGAAGCATTAAATGAGTACGAAATTCTAGTTTATACGCGGAAAAGAAATCTAAATCTAACACATTTATTGCAAGAGTTGCAAAAATGCTCTACATACATAGTAATGAGTACATATTTTTACCATCATTTGATTCAATTTTTCTGATGATGATAATAAGATTTACCAGATCTGTATGATATTACTAAATAACTGCTTAGCTATACTCTAATGTGCACTATCTAGTATTAACAACAATTAAGACGGAGTACTTTTTCAGAAGGAAGTGTAAAGTGTTGAGCTGCGGTTATTCCTCCTCAATCAATTTTAGATTTAATTTTTTCTTCAATAAAAAAATTATCAGATCTAAGAACACCATCGATTGTAAAAAGGTACGTTTCATTTTCTCATACGATTCCAATCCGTCGGGATAAAGGAGTTGGTCGAAATTAAAAATACATAAGGAATGCAACGTGTGTATTCATTTTGTAGAGAATCGCACACTTCAAAGCCGCTAACTCTTTAACAAATTCCAGTTGCGTTTTTAAATATTACTCTGACGGATTGCACAAGTATTTCGGTGACCCAATCCACTCTAAACGAAGCTTGCTTCCCTCTTACATTCGAAACAATAAGCTGGTACAATAGTAAGTAAATTGTAATCAATTTTAAATTAATTGAGTTGTTTTGTTTAATGGTATGACTAAAATTAAGAAGTACACAACCATTTTTTCTGTTATCTGCTCTATGACCTGGCATGACAACAATGATAATTAAAATGTAGTATATGGAGAATAAGTGGATGTTTAACGTACATAATATTTATATAATAATTAATAACAATAATAACGCATATTGTTGATAATAAAGACAATGGTTTCCAAACTAAAGATATATTATAGCTATTTTAATAATAGCTTATTAACTAACAAATATACAATAGATTTAAATGATTCAGCATCATCGTAAATTATAATCTAAAAGACACGCATGAAAATTACGATACAACTTTATATAGTATGCAACTATATTCTATTTTATAACAATTCCGTTGATGCTCGTAACACGCTACATCTGTTCGGGTACAAACTGATTGTGGTAGACAATATTTTGCAAACGTTTATGTTCATGATAAATCAACGTTTTTCTTCTCGCTCCAGGATTAGATTAGAGCTCCTAAAGACACAAAACCTTTATTGAAAAACTGCATGCATAATTTAAACTGGTATATGGTAGATATACGCCTTCTAAGTTTCCGGAAGTACATAGCGCTTACTTTTTAACCATATGCACGACGCATTTTTGAAAAGGTAAACAGTATATATTTTTTATACATCTTTTTTGTTGATTAAACTTGTAGTAGTAGTAGTAGTAGTAGTAGTAGTGGTAGAATTGTGAACTTACTTAGCGATTAAGAGCCAACAATTGTAATGTAGAAGTAGTATTAAGTGTATTTTAATTCGCAAAAATAAGTGGCTTCCTTAAATTAGTTAGGCGAACTCATGTTGGGAGCGCGTGGCACAAACTCAGCAGCCTCCGGGTTCAATCTACTATTAAATGTCAACCGGGAGGTGATTCCTTGGGCTAGGCTGTCGACGGGGTCGTTCTCACGATTCTCAGAGGGATTAAAAGGAGGTGGAGGTCCTGTCACCCTCAGATTTGCAGTATTTGGCCCCCATGTACCATTCTCATTTAAAGAGGCTTCATAAAGTTCATAGTAGTAGTTAATCATCTCCTCGTCCTCTAATTCTTGAAGGACCTGCTCATACAAAAAATAAAATAAAATCCAATATACCAACAATTTTATAAGGGAATAAACAGATGTTACGCAGATGAAGATTTGATCAAAACAAATCATTGAAAACTTACCTGACTATCAAATTCTTCCTCATTTTCCATCCACAAAAACTCAGAAAAGTCCACCTCTTGAGTTCCACCTTGGGCTGAGGACGAAGAAGGTCCGCTACTACTATTTCCAGAACCACTTTCACTACTCGATCCACTAGAAGGTGTTGTCCCCGTGCCCGAGGAATTACTACCACCCCCTTCAGAGGAACTAGACCCCGCACTACTCGTACCTGCAGATGCCGATAAAGTTTGTTCCTCACTGGAGGCACCGCTTTCCGCCGGAAGTTTCATGATAAAAACAGTATATCCTTGTGAAGTTTCACTCTAACAACTTTCAAAGATCAGAACAATATATTCTGACAGTAAGTCAAATCAAGTAACCACGTTAAAAGTTGTTTATATGCCACAATTCATATGAACGAGAAATAACGCGAGATGAGGAATTGAATTCAGTTCGGATGTTGTGAATAAACTGGGATATTTTATTGTTTGTGAACTACTATAGAAATATAGATTGCGATTGCTAGGATCCCGTTAGCAGATGCCTATTTATCGGGGAGCTAAAATGATTTTATTTTTATTTTTGAAAAGGGACCTTAAACACCAACAGCTGCTTTGCTTTTGCAGTTTCTGCGTTATCTAATGCCATCACCACACCATTTCACTCACTCCACCACCACACCGTCCACTATGCAAGCAAAAGCATGCGATATTATTGCATTGCAACGCATGCATGCATGTCTGATAGTCCTTTAGCTTTGCGGATTAAGCTGCGATGCGTGAGAGCTAGTCTCATTCCTTGTATTGCGATCTTTGCAGTTTTTTGTGCTGCGGAGCTCCACACACACCACTTAAGATTAAGATATACTTTCATATGTTATACATAAGGGTGGATGATTCTGCTGTGACGACGACATGCATGCATGCTGCCCACTTCGAGTGATGATGATAGTGATGATACTCCTTTCGAAAATACCTACATGATTCAATAAATATGCATGCATGCATATATGTCCACGTACCTAGTAAAAAAGTAGAAAAGGGGTTCTTCTAAATGAAAGTTCCATTTACTTTTTTAATACTACCAATACAAACCAACTGATATCGATACCGATATCGTCGAGTTGTAAGAATAAGAAATGTAGTAAGTAAACAAGACATGGCATGCATGCTACATGCTGTACTGACATGACATAGATACACCTTCTGTATGCTATGGAAAAGTAAAGTAAAAGTACTTAAGGAGCGAAAAATGTTGGTAATTACTTATGTCTCTGTAATCTGTAATTATGCACTGCTGTGTATTAAGGTTGCAAGATACATAATTTAAGCCCGCTAGATACATTTGCACGTTCTTAATCTACCATACCACCTTCTTGAAAGTAAAAAACGAAACGACAACTAGTTCTAAAATACGCAGGTAAAAATAATTTTAAACTAATAAACTCCATATACAAATATGGAGAAGACCGACCCACAGCACAAATTACTAAAATGCTGATCAATTATCAATGCAATGCCATGCTTCTTTTCTTCATGTTCAATTCATCATGTTATGGAAATTATGGAATCATCAGAATCATGAATCTAGTTTCATGTTCCAGACTAACTTAGTCCTGGTGAAGGTTTTATCAGAAATGAAGTACATAGTACATATATATATTGCAAGGCAAGAATTCAAAAACAGTGCGGTTGAATCGAAGTCGAAATGAAGGACTGGATTACGCAACTGCAAGTTAGGCCTCTTATTAAGGTTTTTATGATGCTTTTATTTTTACAAAGTGTTAAAACTTGACAGGAGCCTCGTAATCGCGAGTACCCTATAATCCAAGATTAAAATTAAGAAAATTTGAAAAATGGCATATATTTTTGCAGATTTCATACATTTTACACGAATTCGAGAAAGAGAGATACCACGGATGTTTTTTTTAATTAGCAAATCAACCTATATCTAGTCTATATTTATTATTTCTTATAGCGCTAAATCTTTTAAAAAATGACAACGACGATTATTGTGAAACTCAAGCAGGAGCAGAAAATAAGATCGCAAGAGTAAATGCTACAGGGCTATCACTGTCACCTTACCCACCGCGCTCGGCTCTTGTACATTTTTAAATCATTGCAATTCTAAAGCAGGCCACATTCGCCACATAACATTTAACATGTGTGTGTTTGTTTGTCGTGTGTAATGTGGGCAAGTGGGAAATGGGAAACGTAAAGATGAGGATTTTAGTTTTAACTTATGTTACCTCATTTTTGCTCGCTCGCGTATGTATTTTCTCCTGCTTTTACCAATTTTGCAATTTGCACCCAAATAAAAGACTAAAACTATGAAATGCGATGTGCGGAATGGAGAAATGATTGTAATGCATATGTATGTACCTACTTTACTTACCTCACATCTAGAATACGAAACAACTAAAACTTTACTACGTATTCTCATTTCTCGCTGCTGTTCTTCAAGTAGCTCGCTGGTGAACAAATACAAATACTACTGCTACTGATTTGATGAGATGGTATGCTCAAAAATGTATCTCCGAAAAGTTGAACATCTCTCCTCCTCATTTCTCCTCTTCGTTGATATATGAGGGATTTGCATTTGTAATTTTTAGAGGGTTTTAAGCTTGTACGAATGGATAATAGTAATCATTTGTCTTGTCACTGCTGGAGTAGCTCCTGTAGATTTTTTAGCTCTAGCTATGCGTGAAACATTGTAGGTAAAACTATTCAAGTGTCTTATCATGACCATTACATCTATCTCATGGATAACAGCCTCGGCTTACACCTCTCGTCCTCGCCTCACACACGACGTTTCTTTCTTGACATTTCATCATCATCATCATCATCGTAATTCGTAAAACAAAAATTATTTCTTATCTTATCTCACGTGTTTCCATACGCATCGTGAAATAATACAGAAATGTGCATGTATCCTTCTCGAGATTTGATTGTGTTCATTCGTCACCTGTTAATATAATTCATTAATTAATTAAATTTTTTGCACATGTGATCTTGTTGTTATCAGTATGGCCAATCTGTCCACTGGAGAGAAAAAGTCATGTAGTAGTTCCTTTGTAATTGCAAAGTTCATTGTTACAATTTTCATTTCGAAGGGAGTGTAAAAGTCCAAAAATTATATTATTTGTTGTGTGTAGTGAAGTGAGGAGGGAATTTGAGAGGGCGTAGGAAAAATGAGGAAATAAAGGCCTTCTTTTAGTTTTCGAGGCTACATTCCATTTCAGAAAGATATTTTATCTGTATTTGGAAAAGCCGAGCCAATAGAGAATTTAGGAAGACATTATGACTTCCATGAATATCATCCTGAGGATACAGCTCAGACTGGATTCCAAATGGGCCAAGACTGATTTACAGAAGGCACTCGAGCCCGAGGGTGTCTGTCAGCTGTGGAATGAAATGGTGAAGGATGGAGAGATCACGGGGTCCTTCAGTGATGGCATCTTAAATGCAGCGGGAATAACTGCAAGAAAGGGTAAGCAAGAAATTTCAAAACTCGTAATGCTCGTGAAATAATGCTTAAAAGAGTTTCCAACGTGGAGAAATATGAGAATTTTGCAAAAATTTCTGAAAAGTGAATGATAATTTTTTAAAAAAATCTGTAATAAAGGGGAGAATGGTCATTATTACTGTGGAATGCGCGCTCTAACCTGTACGTGTTGTGATGGAATTTGTGGACCTCACTCGGGATGCAACTGTGGACCCTGCCAGAGTCTTGATAAGGAAGAGGAAGCTAGACAGTTTGCAAATTCGCACACAGTTATTCTCAGCTCAATGATTCATCAGAGTTGGACCTGGGGCAGGAAACCGAGTAAGACAACTCACAAACATTCTCTTCAATCCTTAGTATTTGAAACAAATTCTTGGACATGTGTTAATCAATTTAAAACGTTTAAAAAAAATTAAGGCCCGACAGACTTGAAGGAGTGTTTAGAGGCCCTTCTAAACGAACAGAAACTAGCTGAGGTTGATCATGCCAGTAACTCATTGTACTCAAAGGAGTTGTGGATGCGTCTAGTCGTAGGATATCGTTATTTCACTGCTTTGGCTCACCAGCAACCTAATCCCGCAAAAATGATTAAGACAAGAACTAATTCTAGTATATTTTTGAAAGACTGCAAACCTAGGTGAGTGTGCAATCGAGGATAGTAACTACTGATTGATATTTTAAATCATTAATCTCTGTAGTCTGTAGTGTTTGTGTAAAAATCAAAAGTATATTGTAAGGTGTTTGTGTTCTCTCCACAGTTCAATTTCCAGGTCAATAGAAGACCCAACCTTTGGTTTAGCACGGGTTGGCTACCGAGCAGTTTTTGGTTTTGCTTGCACATTCCTTCGAAGGTAAGTCACTTCTAATTACGCTTGTCTTTTATGAAACTTTTTTCAGGCCCTAACCGAGAGGTGGCCCGGCCCGGGTGTCATGAAATATTTAATGCCTAATTTGTGGCGTTTCAAGTTGGGGTAACGTGAGACATGCGTAAAATTTTCCCCGCTCTCAAATATTAGCAATTGTTAAGACCACTTTCAGCATTTTAACAATAACGCAAAGTTTGAATTTTTTAAAGACTGCCACATAAAATGCGTTTGTTTTTTACCACTTGTAACTTAAGTGGAATATATCTGCAGTTTAATTTTACTAGCAAAAATTTTAATTGTACTGAAAAAAATATAGAAAAAGTTAACAATTTGAACTTTTAGGAACCTTAAAATTTCATAATGTACGAACTCAAAAGTTCGGAGCTCGCAAAGTGAGCAAATGCAGAAAAGAACTGGCGAGCGAAGCGAGCCGAAAATTTTTTCGAATTATCATTTCGTAAAAGCAGGCGATGCTGAAATTAAAATCTTGGCCAGCTTTTCAAAGGGGCCGGGTCTTGCGTAAAAACTAAAGCGAATAATGCTAGTCGTTGAAATATTTAATTTTTCTACAATTTCTAAAGACTTTAAAAATATTTTCATCAATTGGCCCGGCCCCCTTCGGGGCCCGGCCCGGGTTTCGTACACCCCCTGGCACCCCCCTCGGTTAGGCCCTGACTTTTTTGATGAGTAGACAATTAAGGCTAATTGTGTCAGCAAAAAAGATATAGTATGTGCATGACAATTGATAACCAGCGATATAAAATATGAAGCAAAAATATAGGTAATAGCTCAAATGACTGACAATATACTAGCACAACGTTTTATGTGGTTGGATTTATGTACGATTAATTCGTAGGGCTTGGCGAACTGGACAGGACACAGAACTTTGTACTGATCTTCTTTCGGAAGCGCATGATGCTCTTCGTAACCTTCCTGAAGGACTGCTTTTTGAAGAGTCTAAAATTAATCCCATGTGGCTCGAGATTGTTGATAAGTCTGAAGCATTTCTCCGTACTGTGGTGCAAGGGCAAGTCACAATATATTACATATACAAACTTGAGCATGATAATGATTACAGTATTGACATTATCGCAGTTTTTCACCATTATAATATATTATAATATAATATAAACATAAATTTATCGATAATTTAGAAATGTGGGAGGTGATCGGGATTCCTACTCTGCATCCATTCCACTGCAAGACCAGTATTTGGCTCTGTGCCTTCTTCTAGAACTTGCGGCTCAGCGAGGGACCCTTTCCCGTTTCTTAGACTGCGTTCTGCTCCTCCTTGATCTTTACGAATCGCGGAAGAAAAACAGAATAGACAATCGCATGGAAGGAAATGACATCGTCGCTCCACTCGTCCCATTCCTGAAGAGAATGGAAAATCTTCCGGTATCGAAATCTCAAAGTCATCATACAGACTCCTCTTCAAGACATGATTCCTTACAAGATTGTGAGACGGACCCTGAGAAAATGGGTCCCACTGAGAGCTTCCTCTTTTACACCCCACTTCCGATTTCAGAGCATGCGTTAATTGATATTAGGAGGTCAGCGGTTTTTATGATGGCTCATTTGGATAGACTCGCACAACCTCATAATCCTCCTTCATCCTTTTGCAAGTATCCCTTTAATAGCCATTGGCAAGAAGTGCTAACAATGGGCACACTAGGATGGAGTAGTCTTTATGCTGGCGGAGTAGGACCACAACATTGTGATATTCTCGGGGAACTTGGTGTAAAACAGTTGTGCTGTGCGGAGCGTCTTCTTTTGATTCTCACTCAAGCAGGGAAAGTTTACACGATGTACTACAATTCTGAAGCACAGTGTCCGCAGGTCGTCGAAGGATTTGATGGTTCTGAAATTATCAAGATAGCCACGTACCCAGACGCAAAACATTATCTCGCTTTGACTAAGGAGGGGAGAGTGTATTCGTGGGGTTGTGGGGACGGAGGTCGTTTAGGGCATGGTGATTATTCCTCTAGAGATGAACCAACGCTCATCGCAACCCTGGTTGGGAAGAATGTTGTGCACGTGGCATGTGGAGGTTCCTACTCTGCAGCCGTGACTGACTCAGGTGAGTTGTACACGTGGGGAAGGGGTACGTACGGAAGGCTGGGTCATGGAAGTAGTGATGATCTTAACGTTCCAACGTATGTGCCTTCACTCCGGTGGCATCACATCGTTGATGTGGCGTGTGGAAGCGGAGACGCACAGACTTTAGCAGTAACTAATGAGGGGTTTTTGTTTTCTTGGGGCGATGGTGATTATGGAAAGCTTGGCAGGGGCGGAAGTGATAGTTCAAAAGTGCCCCGCTTGATTGATATTCTGGACGGAACACCTGTGGAAAAAGTGTATTGTGGAGCGCAATTCAGTGTGGCTTTAACGAAGACAGGTGTAGTTTACACGTGGGGAAAAGGGGACCACTTTCGTCTAGGCCATGGAACAGAAGAGCACGTGCGATATCCCAAAGTTGTGGAGGCCTTGTCTGGGAAGGTTGTGAAATGTGTGAGTGTAGGGTCAATGCATACTTTAGCGTTGACAGAGGATGGGCTTGTTTATGGGTGGGGGAGAAACGAACAAGGTCAGCTTGGAGATTTAGTAGGAAGCTACATTACTAAACCAACAGTTATTCCTAGTTTAAAGGGAGTGCCCATCATTGGAATTTCATGTGGTCCCAGTCAAAGTTTTGTGTGGAGTACAAACAACTGTTGGAGTGTAGAACCTCGAATACCTTTTGTCGTGGACGTTACCAAAAGAACATTGGAACTACTCAACACTCTCCTTCAAAATGTGTGGGATGGATTGGATGGGGAAAGTGGAAGTGGGAGACCTCCGTGCTTGCAAAAAGAATGTGTTGCAGTGTCTGCCTTGAATCTTCTCAGACTTCAATTATACTCTATTCTAAGTCACACGTTTCACTTGGAACTCTTGGGATTATCACCCGGAGATAAACTGTTAGAAAGTCTGAAGTCAAAAGTGGTGTCTTTAGCCAGTGGAAATAAAGTGACTCATTCGGTTCAAAAGGCGGCTCAAAATGCGCTCCAGGTTGGCTGGAGTTTGTTAATGCCGACGGCAGAAGAAAGAGCCAAGGCCCTGAGTGGACTCCTCCCGTGTACCCTAGATCCCTACAATGTTTCTCCCGGCAAGAAATTTATGACTGACTTACTAGTCTCAAGTTTAACAATTGATGGTGGTCTAGAAAACGCCCTGAATGCTGCAATCAAGGCTGAAATGGACTCAATTGTTGGGAAGGATCTGTGTAATCTCAGCAAGTCAACATTGGATGAAGTCAAGTACTGTGATAATAGTAACCTTCTTCTTCATGATAACCTTTTAAGTGACCAAGCCATTCTAGAGGTGCAAGCAAAATGTGTTGGGGGAGTTTGTGGGTTAGCATCCATTCCGACCACAACAACAACAACTACTTCTATGCCCTTAAATACGTCCAGCCCGACAACTGGTGGCATTGCTGGTGGAGACTCTTATAATGTTGGAGGTGATCAAGGGATCCCATTGCTCAACTTGGTTAAACAATTGATCAAAAGTGTGAGTTTAGGTGGTGTTGGCAAGTTGACTCTATTGACTCCGAATCCTCAATGTGGTGGCATAAGTGGTGGGCCCTCAAATCATAAGAAGCATTCCAGAGCACGTCGTAACGGTAGCGAGAAGTCACCAAGTGTCACGTTACTACTGCGTTTCCAGAGGCTCCTTCTCTCTAGAATCTTTTATGCGCAGAGTCAGATAATTAACGGCGATAGTTCTTGGGGTATAACAAAAACTGCTTCAACTTTTAAAAAGCCCAATTATCAGATTTAAAGTAATAAAATATTGTACTTTTTATATTCTGCTTGCTAGAACGTGAGATGCAAGGAGCGGAATCTCTTTTGGGGCGCTACATTTCTCATTTAGTTGCCCATGTGAACGAATCGATCTCATTTGCCACAGCCGTGGTTCTTCAAAATCCTTATGTGTTCAGCAAGGCTGCATCCTTTCTTAATGACGACGTTGCTGGAATCCTCTTCCCAGAGCTTCTCATTTCGCTTTTGATCCTCAGCATTGGCGTAGATGGTTTTTCTTCAATATGTCAGACTAAACTTGAAACTCCAAAGATCCCTTCTGAACCACCACCAGTTCCACCTCACCAAGGAGCATGTACCGGGACAAGTGGTGGTAATACCACATTGAAAAATGCTGGACTTCAGCATACTACATCTAGCAGCACCACCCTAAATTCTTCTTCAGCAAAAAATGTGTGCCTTGGCTTAAGCTTTCTGAGACGAGCGACCTTTGTAAAGCCACTTATTTCGTTACTTGAAACGTTAAACACTTTCAATAGATTAGCACCCTCTGGAGACATTGAAGATGCTGAGGCCCTGTCTTGGCCTGGAATCATTGCCCCACAACACAGTTGGAATCTGCAATACCATAAAGGCGATGACGACCTGCCGACACTTACTAGAGCGGACGTGGAAAATCACGTAAGGGATGGAGGAGCCTGGGTCGTCATTCATGGGAAAGTTTATGATGTCAAGGAATTCAAGTACGATGTAACAATTGAAACATTTCAAATTATAAATCGTTATATCTTAGGTTAAGTAAAGTTATAGATAAATCAATTATGCATTGTGGTCAGTGATCGTTTAAATTATTATTTCTTACTGTTACTGTGTAGGTTGGCAGCTTCCTCCTGTGATCGCGATCGTATATCTAATTGTATTGGCAAAGACGCAACTTCAACCTTTGAAGCAGCAAAACATTCAGAAAGGGCGAAACAGACTTTACAACGCTTTCTCGTCGGCAATTATGCTTCAGTGGATTCAAGACGCCTTGTAACACCCGATCCATTTAGTGTTTCATCACCCCTGATAGATGCTCAGCGCTCTCTTTCATTACTTTTGGGTCTTTATAGTCACTCATTGGTCAATTGTTCTACTCTGCAACCTTCTGAAAAAGAAAGTAGGGAGATTTTATCAATGCCATTCATGCAAGGTGGGCTTGAAGGGAGAGGTGGAATGAATCAGTACATTGAAATTGCCGCGTTAACAAAAACCATTGTTCCTCCTTCCTTCTTCATGGAAGAAAATACGGAAAAGCCTCCTCCCTATCCAACCACTCCTGTGTCCCGAAGAACACCTACATCCACTACATCTTCTTCGTCTGAAGGATTGGACTTGGCAAATGAGGATCTGAGTAAGAAAGACGCTCTCTCTTTGCTTGACAAAAATCCACAGGAGGGACTAGAGGCTAAGGCACTTCATTTCATCAATTCATTCTTGTGTAATGAGACGAATGAGGTTTGCGTTCGTACCTTTCTGGGAATGCTTGAGAGGCACGCTAAAGAGTCTCACTTCCTATCTCATCAAGAGTTTACTTTTTACCATCCAATCGAGCAAGTTGGTCGGCTCCTAATCGCTGTTTTTCTCAAACATCTTAACCTTTCTACAGTCGTATACTCTTTAATTGAGAAAGAGATGGAGGGACATGGACCGATGAAACTTCCTCGCGCCTTAAAGGAGGTTCTTTCACACGTGAACCAAACAAAATGGGGCCTAGTCAAACAAAAACAGGAACAAAACTCGTGTTACCGAGATGTGTGCTCGAAAGTAATTGAACGTTGCCGCTTTCTTCTCAATGAAGTTCGCTTCACAGATGCTCCAGAAATGAGGGCTTTTCGGAAGCAGATCTTCCTTAGATATCATTCTAGATGGAAGTCGGCGACACGGAAAATACTCAAAGATATTCGTCTTGCAAAGCAAGCCCAACAGAGGCATTCAAGACCTGAAGATATCGTAAACACGAACATTCAGACACTAGAGCAGCAGCAACAACAGGGCCAGCTTCAACAGTTAAGGAGAGACGAGGATAATGGAGTAAATGGAATGGAAAGTGGAACAGGAGAAGATGGTGAAGCAATAAAGAAGATAAATGCCTGTTTTGATTACCCATCATCTAGTCAGTACCCTTTATCTCCAAAGAAGACTGAAGAAATGATAACAGTGGCCAGTAACAGTCGCGCAACGACGACAGGCACAACTGCACAAACTAGTTCTAGTTCTACTTTTACTCCTAGGATGAAATCCGGGGGCAAGACGGGTGGAGGCACTGGTCGCCTCTATTGCCTTCAAATTCCTGATATGGCCGAATTAAAAAATAGATGCAATAGTATCGTCCAGTTTGTGACAGGAGGACATGGTGCTGATGTATGGCCTTCTGTGCAAGCCATACGGAGAGCCCTGAGGGAGCAGAATGCCCGAGCAAGGAAGCGACTTGAAGGCTTGACCTTAATAACTTCGTTACTCCGAACGCATGGTCTGATATCCTCTAGCAAGTACCTACTAATGGTAGGTTGGCAAGGTGTCATCAATTCTGCCCTCCAGTCACCAAAATTTTTTCACAAGATTGATGACAACATAGAGCAGAGTGCACCGTACATTCGAACAAAAATTTTCCTTATGCACTCGGAACTTCTCCGATGGTCGTTGGCGGACCTTCGGCGCATAACGATTGAATCGAGGTGTCATGGGAGTTGCTCGGACAATGGCAGTCGAAGTTTGAAGAGAGGAGCCCGCTTTAAAGAAAACATGAATCATAGAGATCGGGTTGGACTTGGCACGCTATCTCAGGCCAGATTTATTCTTGGGTTGATAGCAATCCTGTCACAGAACCTTTACGGCTCTGAAGTCAGTCACTTAATTTCAATGGGAATGCTCTCAGTAATTCAAACACTCCTCTCATGTGTTGGACCCGACTCAATGTTTCTCAGTACCGACAAGTCTTTGCGTCTTCAGAGTTTACACGTTGCCTTTGAAGAAATGATCTACAAGAGCAAGCCTCCTCCGCCACCCTTGACCGGGGCGGAAATGGCGGCACTCATGAAAGTAGGTACGCCCGTAGTTCGCGGAGTTGATTGGAAATGGGGTGACCAGGATGGAGTGCCTCCAGGTGAGGGCCGTGTTGTCACTGAGTTAGGAGAAGACGGCTGGGTACGCGTCACATGGACGAATGGAACTACAAACTCATACAGAATGGGCAAGGAAGGAAAATACGATTTAAAACTAGCCGATCCTCCGGTAGCGCAAGAGAGTGAAAGTGATAGTGAATCCTATGATGACGATGGTATATACGAAACAAGTTGTGTTGGTAAACATCCCACGGCATTGATAAGATCTAGTCTTATGCATCTCATGAGGATAGTCGCAGTGTCGGTGGGAATTCACTCAGACACTATGCAGGACTCAGCGGTGAGGTCATTTGCCACGCTTCTAAAGGAGATTGTGCTGACAGGGTGCACCATCAAAGAAGAGGATAAGCAGACGGAACGTCAATTTCTTGAATGTCAGCAATATGAGGAGTGGGCTCATTTGGGATTCACACGGGCTATCACCGTTTCTCAAAAGATTTCGAATGGGCTTAGCTCTAGTCCCTGGATAAACATGTGTTTGGAAATGATAGAGACTGCCAACCAAAATCAAATGGAGTTGCCCAAACAAGTTCTTGTTCTTCGTGTGCTCAAAGCTGTACTACCCATTTCCAAAGAT
Source organism: Seira musarum (assembly GCA_027743895.1). NCBI lineage: Eukaryota > Metazoa > Arthropoda > Collembola > Entomobryomorpha > Entomobryidae > Seira > Seira musarum. The sequence goes on from JAHZMX010004043.1 coordinate 89,654, forward strand.
ATGGATTTAAATACAAAAACGTGCCTTCTGAAGAGGATTTTCCGAATTATGGGCGGCCGCATCCTTATGATTATAAAAGACCCCTCCATCGAAAATGAGGATTATATTGCAAGGCAAGAAAGTTTTGTAAAATTAACTGTACCAATGACCGCCACTCACTCAGGGACAGTGGTGGAGGAATGCGTGAGTCTCTTAAGATCACTAATGGACGTGAGAGAATGGTCCTTTCTAATTCGAAGTTTCATCCAAACTACCGTTATGCAGTTTTGTGCGGATGGGCCATTTCACATTCCCAACTTTGCTGTGGGTGTTCAGATGCCGCCAATCTTTGGTGGTGAAGGTGGAGTGGAAACTGCTGCAGAAATAATGGCGAGTGATAGCATGTTTTGCGCAGTATTAGCTGTGATAGGTGGCTTTGACTCTAGGATGCGGATTGGCGGAAATGTAAAAATTACCAATGATGACAACAAAACTGTAAGTGCCGCAGAGGGCTCTGGCCCAACCGTGACCAATGGTGTGCTCTGTAGAATAAGCCAAGGCGGCCGGATCTACGTGCAAGATGACTTTGGTGTTGTAAAGAGATGCCATCTTATGAATCTGGAGGCTGTACCCGACACTCCATTTAATCCACGCGTCTTACCAGAGTCTGATGAAACGACTTTGTTGTGGGTAAGACTTATATCGCTGGCTATGGGAACTATCCGAGTGAAAGATTGGACGTGTCCAAGCTCGCTGCACCAATCTTACACTGACTCGGTGGTTATCTCCCACCTCCTGATCAGGCAAAAGGAGCTTCTCCAGATTTTGAAAGCCATTTCCGTCTTGACTGGATACCAGGAATTATTGAGAAAAGTTTTGAGACAAGTATGGCAAGATGATGGTAATGCTGCAAAAGAAACAAGCGATTCGAATGACACACTGGCTGCAAGTGGGGAAGTCGATGCCGAAAGCAAAAATAATCATGACGAAGATATTCATTGTCCTCAATCACAAAAGAAGAAAAAAACAGAAGAAATTCCCAAAGGATCCAGTAATTGCAGCAACAACAACAATAATAATAATAATAACAACAACAACAATAAATCAATGTTTCTTTTCGAAAAGGTCCTCTCTAAAGCTACTCAACCTTCCCCTGTAAAAGCAATATTTTCCAGGAAAGAGTTAGAGGAGGCGGCGCTAACAATTTGTCAACATCTCGCTGCCGCAAATAGAAGAAATCAAGAAAAGCGTAAAGAACAGGAAAGCAAAAGTTTCATTAAATGTGTTTCTACTACTACTACAATAGGGTCTGTGCCAAGTTTAGATGAACAGCCACTGAGAAGCCCGACGGCCAGCGAAGTAGGTTCGGTAGGTTCTACGCATGACATTCAAGCAAGCCAAAGTCAAAATAACGTAAAGAATGTCACGAACAACAACACTAGGAACTCATCGAGGAGAAGTGCCCCGGCTCCTGTGGTGCAGCAACTCATGGAAATGGGTTTCAATAGAGATTCGGTGGAAACGGCACTAAAAGCTTTAATGCAGGACCAACAGCAACAACAAAATCCCGTTTCTCCCAGTCCAGAGACGTTGGTAGCATGGCTTCTCGAACACCATCATACAATGGATCAAAGCCAAATTCAGACTGGTGGTGCTGCTCCGCTTCCACCAACAACCCAAAGACAATCGAGTGTGAACACCCACTCATCAACAGAGGCAGAGCTGTCCGACTCAGATTCCATTTCCGAGGAATTTGAAGACATTGACGCCAGTGGACATGATACTTGTGTACAACCTGAGATTTTCAAGAAACCGACGGATTTTTCCAGCAATGATGAATATGCGAGATATGTACAGGAGCACATTTCTATAGGAATGACGGTCAGATGCTGTCAGACATTTGATGACCTTTACGAGGGTGATATAGGCAAGGTTGTGAAACTAGACATGGATGGACTTCATGATCTCAACGTTCAAGTGGATTGGCAACAAAAGGGGGGTAAGCACTGGGTAGGCTACGTCCATGTAGAAATGTTAGGATACCCCTTGCCAGTTCCTCAACCGGTACCTGCTCACATGCAAAATCCGACTCTTCATATGGCCTCAATGGCCCAGTCCATGGCTCCTCAACAAAAACACTTGCTGGAGCAAAGTCAGCAGACCATCAGGGTTGGAGATCGCGTCCGACTTGCTCCCATTCATAATCGATCATCGCACGGTCAACTTGTTTGGCCCGCTACGGTGACATCTGCCGATTTCGGTATTGTTACTAACATTTGTGGAGACCAATGTACAGTCAAGTTTGGAAATAACGTTAAGGGAAGTGGGCCTCTTCGCGATGTCTGTGTGGATGTGTCTACGCATCCGGGTGTTGTTTGCGATGGATGTTTTGCCAGTCCAATTATTGGGCCCAGATTTAAGTGCAAACTTTGCTATAGTTTTGATTACTGTCAACAATGCTTCAGTGAGAAAAAGTGTCATCCACATCCATTCCTCAGAATTAACGAAGCGGGAGTTCCCTCTATTTTTGCCGGTAAACCAGGTCGTTCGGGTAAGGAGCCTTCCGGGTTGCCTTCCGGGGGTCCCGCAGTAGGGGAATCAGACCAAAAGCCTATGTTGATGCCATCCGGCAAAGGTGTCGGCGTCGGCGGAACTCTAGTCGTTTCGGGTATTTTGAAGGAATGGAGCAAGTGTGTAAAGCAAATCAACGTCAGTTCCTTGGAGTCCTGGGCCTATCGACTCATTGATGGCATTCCAACAACATTTTGGCAGTCATGTGGCAATCAGGGGAAGCATTGGATTATGCTTGAGATGCAACCAAATGTTCTTGTACAACACTTGAAAATGGCCGTGGATCCTTCGGACGGAAGTTATATGCCCAGCAAAGTCAGCATTAGTGTAGGATGTACAACCGCCAATATGAAGGACCTGACTTATGTCATTATCCCCAGCCAAGCATCAAGCGTAACGTTGATTTCTGATCTAAAGGAATATTATCGTTTTATCGAAATAAACATTCTTCAGTGCAGGAATGGCGGCATTGACTGTAGGGTCCACGGATTAAGTGTCGTGGGTCGACAAAGAAGCGATTCCGACGACTTTGTGCGCACTTTCAGTTTTCTGGCAAGCGATGGCGAGGAGCACGATGACTTTGATGAATTTATTGAAAACGGAGGCGTAGTAGCATCGGCAGGAACAAACTCAGACTATAAGACGAGAAGAAGCTCAAGTGGAGATTCAGGATCTAATAACAACATCAATAATAATACCGGAGCAGTCTCAGCGACTTCCGCAAGTCAGGAGAGTTTAAGGGGGAGGAGTTCTGTGAGGAAAGATGGTAATAATAATGGTAGTATTAGGGTCTTTGTGTGGGGTCTCAATGACAAGGACCAGCTTGGAGGGCTAAAGGGATCTAAGATCAAGACTCCCTTATTTTCTGAAACTCTATCTTCTCTGAAGCCAGTACACATCTGTGGCGGTTCTAAGAGCCTATTTATAATTAGCCAAGATGGAAGAGTGTATGCTTGCGGCGAGGGGACCAATGGGAGGCTTGGACTTGGACACAGTAACAACGTCAGTGTTCCTCAACAACTGACAACTCTAAGTCCGTATGTCGTGAAAAAAGTCGCAGTGCATTCCGGTGGGAAGCATGCCATGGCATTAACTACTGACGGGAAAGTTTTTTCATGGGGAGAAGGAGATGAAGGAAAATTGGGCCACGGAAATACGGTGACATACGAAAGGCCGAAATTAATCGAGGCGCTGAAGTCAAAAAGAATCAGAGAAATTGCTTGTGGTAGCAGTCATTCGGCTGCTATCACTTCTGGAGGAGAGCTGTACACATGGGGTCTTGGAGAGTATGGAAGGTTGGGCCATGGTGATAACGCAACGCAGAGTCTCCCTAAGCTTGTGGAGGCTCTCGCTGGAAAGAGAGTGATTCAAGTGGCGTGTGGAAGTCGTGACGCACAAACACTTTGTTTAACTGACGAAGGGATGGTGTACAGCTGGGGTGACGGCGATTTTGGTAAGTTAGGGCGAGGCGGAAGTGAAGGATGCTCTATCCCTCAGAACATTGAAAAATTGAATGGACTGGGAGTGTGTCAGATCGAGTGTGGAGCGCAGTTCTCCTTAGCACTAACCAAATACGGGCAAGTGTGGACTTGGGGAAAAGGTGATTATTTCAGACTGGGTCATAATGATGATCGTCATGTTAGGAAGCCAACTCTTGTTGAAACACTGAAAGGAAAGAAAATCATTCATGTAGCGGTGGGAGCTCTACATTGCTTAGCTGTCACTGATACAGGGCAAGTTTTTGGATGGGGAGACAATGATCATGGTCAACAAGGTAATGGGACCACTGTGGTAAACAGAAAGCCCTCCCTCGTCCAAGGACTCGAGAACGTTAAGATTACTAAAGTAGCGTGTGGCAGTAGCCATAGCGTGGCTTGGACTAGTCCAGAAATGACATTCGTCAGGGGCAACGAAACCGTAATGTTCAAAGTCCCTCGAGATCCATTGGGAATCCACTCCTTAGGGTATATGGTGAGTGGGACTCAGTATATTCCTACCGAAGATAACCCCGCTGCACCTACCAGATACAGGTTAAACCTAGACACTGATGATGGCGGCCCCTCCATGTCAAGGAGCTTTGACAATGGTAGCGTGATGGAAATTATTGTCCCAACCACCGAACTAGATATCAGATATCTCAGAATTCCCTATCTAGTTGGAGATATTGAGTCCCATCTTCCCATGGGATTGGACGGAGATTCGGACCTGGGTGGTCGTGGAGCGGCCTCATCCCTATTTCCAGGTCAGCAACAGAATCAACTAGACAGTAATAGACCATCTGAAATAACATCATCGACGAGGGATGCGTCGGGGCAAGGTGATCCACAGAGTCCTCAAAGTGGCAGTCATAACGGAAGTGCTGAGAAACAAAATCGTCCGTCACTGGCAAAGATACTTGTTTCCTTGGAAAGTACATCAGCTCAGCAGCAAGCTCTTCAGCATATTCTCAATGCGCTGCAGATAATGTTAGCTAGAGAACTTATCGTTGCTGCTTTGTTGCCTCCTCATGCCACTAGTTTGTTGGGCCACAATGGTAGGTGAAATCTGTTGAAATTATTGTTGTGTCAAAATGTATCAGCTTGATTAAACTAATTAAACTACATAAACGTGTAAAACTTAATTTCTAGATTACGACAAAGTGTCGGGTGGGGTACAGAAAATGCCTGCAGATTTATCTACGCGTTGTGACTCACTTGGGACCAGTCCGTCACTCACTAGTCTGATGCTATCTCTGGAAGGTTCGGTTGCCAAGGACGTCGACGTTATGGCTCAAGGAGGTGGCGAAGCTCCCGCTGACGGATCTCTCGAAATTTTGGTATGAAATGCGTATTGATTACTAATTTACCAAGCTAATATGATTATACTCCTACTTTTATGGGATCCACACGGTATTTGTAATTTACTCCTTTTATTATCACTTGATGAAGAACGAGACATTTGGAGTGGACACAGATTTCCATGATGGCAGTTCAGGCAGCGCCGAAGGGGCTTCTCCAAGCTTTTCCTTTTCTTCTCATGGTTCACAGCTGAGTGGAAGTGGAATTAGTGTGATTGCTGCTGCCCTGGCATCCGATAGTCAGGTACAAAAATGAAGTCTAAGATCGATTTACTGCATTTAGGTAGGAAGTGAGTGACGAGTGAGCATGTCATGAAAACTTTGATTTCGATTCCAGTTGTTGGAGAAGGAAGAAGATGACTCGCTCGTATGCTACAGCAAAGTTGACGACTTCATCAGTCTTTTCACACAAGAGGAGGCATGTGTCTTGGTAGACCTTCTAAAGATTGGTGTCGCCGGAAGAGCCGGGGTAGAGGCGAAACAAGTCATATCATCCATGCTACTGAGTAAAAAGATTGTTTTTAAATTCTTTAATCTCGTATTAAATACCCAAGTTGATGAGTAATAAAAAATATTATTTCATAGGTTTGAGTAAGGCAGAACCTAGCGTTGCGGAAATGCTGCTCGAACTATGCGTTACTGAACTTGAGGATGTTGCTGCTAATATGGATTACGTTAGAACCTTGCCCGCTCCAGTGGTACAGGAAAGTAGCCACCCATACAGTGATAATAGCTTCAATACCGGTCGTGTCAAAATACCTGGAGCAGAGCAGCTACGCGTTGAATTCGACGTACAGTGCTCAACTGAAAAAAGGCATGACCCACTTACGATCATGGACGGATCTGGGAGGATTATAGGTGTGAGGTCTGGGAGAGAACCTAGCGACTGGGCTCCTGATATTCGCGTCAAGGGAGATGAGCTCATGTGGAAGTTTCAGAGTGATTCGAGTGTTAACGGATGGGGGTGGCGATTCACAGTTTATCCCTTGATGCCAAGTTTTGGTGCTCATGACCTTCTCTCGGATAGAGCTGTGCTATCTAGACCATCAGTGGACGTTGTAATGTGCCTTCTTGACGATAATCTGGAAACGCTGTCGAGAACGAAAGGAAATGGAAATCCGTTGGCTTTGAGGCTTGTCGCTGCTTTAGCTGCCTGCGCGCAAGCTGCATTTCTTAATGCAAATCAGAGGATGTGGGCATTACAACGGCTGAGGAAGGTTATCCGGATTATCTCTGCAGTGATAATGAAATCCTCTTCCATGGGAGAAACTAGTTGTAGCAATCCCAGCACTAGTAGTGGAAGTGGAAGCAGTGTGTCGAGAAAGAACTTACGAGATCACCAGTCGATCATGCCAGCGGTTGTTGCCTCGTTAAACCTAGAGAGATTCTTAACAAGTTGCACGCAAGTCTTGGACAGTCCGAATCCATTTACTGCGATGGCAACAGCTTCTGGTGCATTGGTAATTAGTAGAGGAAATTGCTTTAGGGGCCTTAGAGGGTTACCAGACCTTCTATTGAAGCAGTATGAGTATGAAGAACCAATCGTGCGAAGCGGGAAGCATCTGACGTATAGCCCATTCTTCAAAGTGTTAGCCGCTTTGGCTTGTGACTTGAGTATGGACAGTCTCACCGCGATCGTAGACAGCTACAGGTGGTCATGGTTTAGGAAATATTGTTTGGCTGCGAGGGTGACATCAGGTCTTCTGAACAGAAGTGAATTGCCAGTTCCGTTTAAAAGTGAGGTTGTGAATAAGATATCGGAAATGCATTCAAAGGATGATATAGCATCAATGAGCTTCATGAGCCAAGACGTCTTCAGACACCTCTGTCTGCCTCAGATCTTTCAGAGATTGATAGGCACTACCTGCAAGGCCTTCTCTATATTCGGGACTGCAACAACGAAGAAAAGGCCATTTCGTACTTGGACTATCCTTTTGCTACCACATCTGCGGCTGGCCATGAAGTCCAGCTCAGCCATGTTCATAAAAAGATTACTAATGAAAACAAGCAAGATTACTTCAGAATGGCACTTAATTACAGGTTAGCACAGTATACTTAAATATATAAACATCTTTGTATTGCTCATGCCACCATCTCGTAATTCTCGCATATTGATTCCTTAAAATTACACAACTACAAAAAAAATTATTTTTGTAGGTTGCACGAATTTGATGAGGCCGTTGCAGCCGTCCGGGAAGGCATGTCACAAGTGATTCCAGTACCGCTTCTTTCTTTGTTTACCGGATACGAGTTGGAAACCATGGTTTGTGGCTCCCCCGATATACCACTCACATTATTAAAATCCGTCGCAACGTACAAAGGGGTGGATCCTTCAGCACCACTTATTCAGTGGTTCTGGGAGGTTATGGAAGAATTTACCAGTCAAGAACGATCTCTCTTTCTGAGGTTCGTCTGGGGTAGAACAAGACTACCGCGAACGATAGCAGATTTTAGAGGAAGAGACTTTGTCATTCAGGTGAGCGTTTTTTTTACAGTTACTTTATATACATATAAGTATTATAGGCCAGAATCATATATCCTTTATTCATTAAAAATGATCTTCATCTTTTTGACAGGTCATGGACAAATACAACCCCCCAGACCATTTTCTACCAGAGAGCTACACTTGTTTCTTCTTGCTCAAGATGCCACGATACTCATGCAAAGTAGGTTACTAAAATACTCTATTGCTTATGTGCAATTAAACTCATGTTTGGTATGTTTCAAAATGCTTCCATTGTTTATTTCAGTACGTTCTTCGTGACAAAATCAAGTATGCCATCTACTTCTGCAAATCTATCGACACGGATGAATACGCCCGAGTTGCAATTCCAGGGAGTGTCACAACGGCAGACGAGACACCGGAGGAGTCAAACGATGGAGTAGATACAGACACTAGTGAAGATCCAATGGCTATGGACTATCCCTCTCCAAGTTCAGCTCACTGAAACAAATAATTCTCTTTCTAATGTCACCAAAAGCAAGCCACTCGAAAACATACATAACATCATCATGCCAATGTTGCCATTATTAAGTATAGACATTTTGCACGATTTTACAAGTGAAAACTTACACGCTTCATCATTCCTTCAAAAATCCTTCCTTCCTAAACCTCCTAAAAACCTTGTCCATCACCATTTCAAATGTTGAAAGGGGTAATATGTAGCTGAACGCTACGTTTTATCTCGCCATCAGATAATCAATATTATTTATTAACTGCTTTATAATTGTATTTAATTAAGTAACTCAGTCCAGTCATTTTAAACCAAAACCAATGCATTTATTTTTTACTTCGCATAATATTTTTTTTTCGTTCAAGTTATCTAACATTAATGTTAAGCCTATTGTCCGCAGATACGATTAGTAGTAAAATATATTTTAAAGTGTTACCGTTAATACCAAAAATAAAAACGTTTCCAGCTACATTTTAGCGTTCTCTTGACTTCCTGTTCGACCTCCTTACAACGATGTTGTATCCGTAGACAAGTAGGCTGTCAGACATTTTCTTATTAGTAACGCTACCGACTATCATGAACCTCTCATCTCATCGTTTTACCTTCATTCAACTTTCAACCAAGCAAAAAAATTTGACACGCAAATAAGTACTTATTACTTAATACAAGAAGATTGAACTGTTCATATTGAAATTGATATTGAAACAAGAATATTTTTAGTGAAATAAAAGTATTAAAATACGTGACAGAAAGAGAAAAATACTATCTCATAATATTTTATTCCGCTGAAAGCTATTAAAGCTGCAGCTGAGAACGATGAATGAAAAATTGTGTGTTAAAATATGAAAATATGTAAGTTCGTATAAATCGCATACAATGCAAAATTCTTTATGCATTTTTCTCTTATGGTAAGCTCTGGATATGAAATCTAAAGAAGGAATGTCAACGACGTACCAGGCAAACCTCACTGCTGGTGGGAACTACTATTTTTTAATGACTGATAATTTTAAGGCGGTGCTCATGCCTAGTCGATTATCCTAGAAAAATGTTCATCATTTAATCGATCATCATCTTAAAATGTGCTGATCATGAGAATTTGACTGCATACGTTTCTGTCTTTAGGTTACGTAGTAAATCATGAATAACGACAACTTGCTGATTTTTAAAGTTTTCATTGACTCCATGATTGGGATAATAATGATGATGACTAATAGGAGTATGCAATAGGTCAGTAACTCCTTTTTCATGAGCAAATTAAAAAAAAAAGGCACACACTAAATACTTTTAGTTTTCTGTTTAACTCAGAGTCAAGAGGACAAAAAAATGGAGTGGTTTTGGAATAACAGGATTCCCTTATTGCTGCCTAAGATTTAGAGTTTTTCTCTGGAGAATGCAGAGAGTAGACGTTGTCTGTTGAAGAAAAAATAACTGTTTTTTTTTCAGTGATACAAATTCAGCCAAGTTCAAATGAGTGAGAAAATGAAGAACTTTGTACAGATTATCACTATATTTATAAGCACGACTGCAAGCATAAGCTTTTTTACGACGCTCGTTGAAGCAAATCCCCTCTTGTTTGTACGTTTTTTTAAAAGATTTTATTCAAAGTAGATTTTTGAATTCAATGAAAATCTAAACATAATATTGTTATTAGATTGGCAAGAATGGGGATACTCGTCGCACTCCCCGTGGGGCAGTAGGGAGCTATCCAGCCATTGGTATGGAACAGGTCAAACCTGAATCTCATTTTCTAGTCGGGTCCCATGTAAACGCTAGGGTACTAATGTTGCTTTATATACATATCAGTAATAATTACATATCGTGATTTTGAAAAATTGTAAATTGTCATGTATTTCATTTGGAATTTAGGGCTATCCTAACATGCTCTTTCACAACCCTGTTCGGATGCATTCTATGTATCACTTTTTGAGTCCTCAGATTCTTCATGCGGGAGTTCCAAATCCTTATGTTCCACCCAGTGCAACGCGTCCCGTTATCGTAAGTAATGCGTTAGTTGCGCGTATACAATTTCGTATTTGATCAAATCATGCTTCATTATTGCTGCACGTTTCCATTTAGATGTACAACACATTGCAAGGTAATCAACACCCAGGTAATGTTCCGCCGCTTGACATCCCTCCAGCATCTCCCTCATTGGCACGGCCTCCGCTGCAGCCAATGGGACAAACTAAGCATCAGAGTTCAAGAGGCACTCCAATTCATCCGGATCCTATGCAACTTGCAAAAATCTTTGTAAGCGGTCCACCACAAGATGTCTATTCACCCGCACGCCCACACGAGGAGGCTCCATATATTACTCCATACGAAGAGGTTTCCAATTTTGCACGAGCAGCAAAGGCCAAAGTGGAAAGCCCAGTTCCATCAAAACATGAAGAGTCACAGTCAAAACCTCAGCCACTTCTCCCGCAGGACTTAACACTAAGGAGCAATGAACCTTCTGTGAAAAAGATAGCGGTAGCAAGCCAAGTCCTTGCTGACACATGTTACCATCATGGATTCCACTACATCGAGGGTGACGACCAGCATTACCTGGCATGCTTTCCAGGCGATGAACCAAACACTTTCGACGCCGTTGTTGCCACTTGCCCAACGTCACAACAGTTTTCTAAGATTTTTAGACGCTGTATTTCTGAATCAATGAAACAGAAAATAGCTCATGCGTTGGAGTTGCATGAAAAGTCACAAAAAAAGGTAATGTATGCAAGTTCTTATTATCGTGAGACTACTCCTCCTCACATTTCTTACTCAACAAGCACTGAATACTCTAGTGCTCCTTATCAATCCACGTATTATCCCACCACTACAGAATCTCCTCCTTACGAATCTTACTCCTCCGACTACACCCCTTCATACCAACCCTCAAATGAAAACAGGTACCCCATTGGTTCAGATTACACCACAAATAGTTATCAGTCCCCCTACTCAACCCCTCTTGTAAGTGAATATGATAAATATTCTTCACAATACTCAACCCCTCAGCCTAATTACTCCGAAGTTCCTTACACTCAAACATCAGATAGTTCATACGGATCTGAACTTCCTTACACCACCGTGCCTCCTTACACAACCGAGTATTCTAATACGTATTCCCCTTCGACAAACACTCCTTACTCGGAACACTACACGACTTACTCACCTAGCTATACTTCTCCAGACACTTCTACGTATTACCCTGCGCCTGAAACCACACGATCGACCAGTTATCCTCCTCAATCGGAACCCACAACAGATTATTATTTTAGTGGTCGAGCAACGGGACACCATACTAAGACCACTTACCCTCCATCAGATTATACGACTGCATCACCTCCATATCAGTCAACGACAATGTACCCTCCATCAGATTATACGACTGTATCACCTCCATATCAGTCAACGACCATGTACCTACCATCAGATTATACGACTTCATCACCTCCATATCAGTCAAC
>JAHZMX010004044.1:0-10224 GCA_027743895.1 Seira musarum
CGAAATACCCCAGACTTGATATCTCACTTGTCGTAGTTCGCCTATCAGTTCATGAGCTTCCCTAGTTAGATAAACGGATCATCTGGATGAGTAGTCTTCGGGTGATGAGGCACATGTGCAGCGGGTCCTGGTGTAGATGGTCACCTTCATGTCTCGATCATAAAATTCAGCAAGAAGGCAATCAACTTGCGCCGTGAAGTCATTAATGGGCCCAATCAGATTGGTGTGGAATCTGATCTCTGGCTCGGATGTGGCTTGGTAGTTGTTGTATGTTGTTAGAATCATGGGCTCATGGCTGTTATTTCGCAATCGTGCAGTTGATCAAGCCTGGATGATGTGGTGAAGAGCTCGAATGGAATTTGCTGAGTGTAGTAAGGATGCTTACGATGATGAAATGAAAGATGAAGAGGTAAAAGGAATGCCATGCGATAAAAGGAAGACGCGAAGAGTAAGTATTTATCTGCAGATGCATAACATCATACGATGGGTGTTGTTTTGTCATGACGGTTTACTGATCATGAAATGCGGCTGCAACTAGAATAAGGATGATTTTCTTCATTTGGTGTGACTGAATGTGATTGAACAAAAGTTTTGTTTTTCTGCTTGGGCAAGCTATTACTGCTGGTCGTCTTGAGGTGACATGTCGGGAATGTAGACCATTTGAGTACATGGTTGAGTTAAGTGAATGAGCAGTTTGAACGATTGAGTAGAAGATTGAAAGAGCTGAACAGCGGATGTGAGGAGTAATGAGATGAACGTTTGTGAGAAGATTGCTGAGTAAGATGAGAGCTTGAAATGAGAAATTTGCTGGGTACGATTGAATGAGTGGGTATTTCCATCTCAAAGGGAAATGTACATATTTGACTTAGTGAGATGCCAAGCAGATAAGCGGATATTTGCAAAAATTAATACATAGCGGTCATAAGCTAAAATTTTTTTTTAAATTGCTCATGGAGAAATAAAAAATTAGGATGCCAATTTTAATTATTTTGCCACAATTAGGGGATATTTAAGCTTAAAATCATTAATTAAAATTTTTTGCCTATCCCATTAGTGTTTAAATGAAAATATTAGATATACCAGTCAAAATTTTTTAAAAATTAATTGCAATTAAAATTAATGCTAATTTATATATTAATTATCTCCGGACTCCTTCATTTACCGAGATTTAGACTTACATCATAAATAGAACAGCTACACTCGATTAAAATGGCGGTGGAATGAATCTTGGCAAATCACGGAGTCCAGAGTTACAGCCTTAATTGTTAAGGGTATTAACACTACAATTAAGCGGCTTTTAGCGAGATCAGCCGAAGACAGTACCAGATTTGCCGACCAATGCCCAATAAGGCTATAACGTGGTTTAAAAAAATTATCCAAAAATAATGAAAATTGGTACATAGGTAGATTTTGACATGCTGGTTTTTATCATGTAGTTATTTTTTCAAAAAAGTTAATTAATTAATAAAAAGAATAATTAGTTAACTATAATTAACTTTTTTTCGTTGAATATCGTTAAAATTTGTACGGTGATATATTTTGATACGCTCATAAACATCCTGAGGTCAATTTAAAAAAACGTTAATTAATTAGCAAAATAATTAGTTATTTATAATTAACTTATTTTCGCCAAATATCTTCAAAGTTTGTCCATTGATAGATTTTGACAATTTGATAAACATCCTGAGGTCAGTTTAAAAAAAACATTATATACCTATTTTAAATCAGTTAAAATAGGTATATGAATAGAATTTAACATTCTTATTAGAATGATTAAATTACTTAGGTAAAAATAAAAACCTACATCTACAGGAGGGTCCTAGCCACGAAAACTGTTTTTGACAAACAATTTTTGTGTTTCCAGCGAGGAGGTGCCCCCTATCGAGCCCCACGTTGCATTGTGTCATTGTGTGTAAATTCCGGAATTACACAATGCCGCCTACATTATAACATACCCTAACAAATACAAATTACTACTCCGAACACAACAGTAAATTTGTATTAACAAACAACGTGGAGGCAAACTGATGGCAGAAGGCCTCTATCTAGACTTGGGAAAAAAATAAGAAAACAAATTAAAATATTACATAGAACAAGTTTATGAAACTATCTTAAACCGCTTTTCAACAAAATCCAACGTATCTTTGCTAAAATTGTACGTTCGAGATTTCTTTGAAGGACTTTTAACTTTCATAATGACATTAAGCCAAGGAACCTAAGTTGGGTCTGTTTTGAATTTTGAAAATGATAAAAATATACTACCTTCTTGATCCAAAAATAAAATCAAAAGTTCTTCACTGTCTAGTAGTACCTTTTTAACATGCCCATAAAACCATTTTATATCGTAAATTGAAGCAACAAAGTCGCCTACCTTCACTTCTCCATTTAAAACAGCGCTTGCTACTTTCATTTGTAAAGTACTGGATGCAATGTCATCCTCAAAAGTTTCGTAAAGTTCGACGTACTTTCTATCACTACTTAGAACAATTTTCATTGTCAATTAGAGTAATAACAAACGGGTGAAGTTTGGATTGGGGCCTATCATAAAAAACTCTGAATTTCTCGGGCAAAATTTTTTGAATAATTTTCTGAAAAGTCTGCCTGAACAATAGCTTCATGATGTTTTTGCTTTTTTTAAATCGATTTTGAATAAATAAAGCACAATACCTGTTTTATGGTTAAGTGATTTATCGATAGTTATTCTCTCGCCTTGAGTTATTCGCTCTTAAAAAGGCTTTCTCAATTGCTCATAACGTCTTAACTAAACTATGTAATGACTTACAAGTGTCACTGAGCTCTTCCTCTCTTCTGTCATACAACATTTCTAAATCATCAAATTCTTATTACATGATACAATTATTGCTAACACGATTCATCTATCATAACAATGGATTTAAAAGCTTCGGCTTGACCTGCTGCAACAAATATGTGTTTAACGAATTTATGTATTCTGTAACTATTTTGTCTATAAACTCTTCAATTAAAAGCGTAACCACAACCATTGCATCTCTGTCGGTTTGAACCCACTGTTTAAAAGAAAATTAGCATTGGGACGTCTTTGAAGGATATCAGCATTTAAAGCTTCTACAATGGTACTTGAAACAGTTTGGTCGGAACTCTTACTGCACCTTCTTAACATACAATCTTTTAACTTTCTGCTACAGACCAGTTTGTCATTCAAAGGCTCGAAATTGTGTATACCGACCGCTTCGTACAATAGGGATAAATTTTCATGATATACACAAGAACAAACCTCATGGTGTCCAGACTTAAACAAAATGCATTGCCGTGGCCGCAAAGAAGCAAACTTGGAGAATTTACACCAAATGGAATGCATGCCTGATTTTAGTTTTTCGTACAGCTCATGGAGTGATGCAAGAAGAAGCCGCTTTTGCTTATACACAACCGTTTCATCGTCTTGTTTCACCTTGATTGTCGTTTTCATGTCTGGCAGGCACCTGCTGTTTTCATCGGCTTCGTAGAATTCAATTATGGCTGATACTTATGCTTGATCTAAGGACTTGCCCCTCTTTTGGTGGTTCCGTTCAAATTCCTGTTGTTTCTAAGACTGATTGTGCTCGCTTTACTGACTTGAATCTGACGTTGAAAGTATTCAAAATTTCTTCTTGAGTAAATATGTTTGTAAATACAGTCAGAGCTTGAATCTTTTTACTTCTCGTTGCTGTAAATATTTTTTCTTGTACATTTTTACGGAGCTGATCTAATTTTTCTTGCTTCTTTTCTTCCTCCGGAGATAACTCAAAGCTTTCCAGAATGTTCTCGTGTATGGTCTTGTCTGTTTTCCTCAGAAAATGCTCCTTTGCTAGTTGATTTCTTCTAAAAAATTAGACAAAGGGCAAATCCAGCAAGGTTAGTCCTTGATTGAGAACGTCTAACTTAGATGCCTCGGACAAAACGGGTTCTGCAGGTGTGTCAGTCTTTTCTCATCTTTCTTTTTGCACGCTGAAACACGCTTTGCATAAGCTTTCTCCTGGTTTAATGATTTCTTGGCACTTGTTGTTAATGAATTTTGTCAGCGATATTGCAATTCATGTGGGCTTCTTTGAATTTTCATGTCGGCAAAACGGATCCGCGCAATTCAAAGTTTGTGCTCGTCCCATTTTTCTGCTATGTTGTTGACATATTGTTGTTGATAAATGAAAGGCTCCATCGCCAAGTGCCAAAACGTTGCTTTACAAAGTGCTTTTAAGATTGCTTATTAGAGAAAACGGTTCTTTGCATGGACCTAAACCAACCCCTTGAGCAGTTTGGCTGGCCATTGTATTAATCTACCATTAGGAGAAATATTTATTACAATATCGTAAGCAGAACAAAAGCATGTAAGTAAGCCGTTGGTTATTGAAACGTTTTAATCAATAATTCAAGAATAGTTTGTAGAAGTCAATGTAAAAGCAAAGCAGTAAGGTCATTATTTGTCAGCTAGTAAGTATTTTGCAAATAGTTAAGAGTCATCCTATTCATTTCATCAGCACGGGGCTCAGACCGCGTGGAGCAACAAGGGTTTGTTAAACCGTACGTGAAATGACTGCGTGCCTTCCACGAGGACTGGAAAACCCTAGGGCCAGCCCCCTTCCGGACTTCGACTTCTCGTGTTTTTGGGTGCTGACTCTGAGCGCTACCGGACGTATTGGAATCTGTGTGTCCAATAGGCTCAGAGCCAGCCATCCCGGTAAGCCTTCCGTGATGAGCCCAGGCATCCACCGTGTCAGTTCACTGATATTTGTAGGGAATGCGGCGTTTGCGCATGCGCATTGTAATTTATATATATGCCCGGGAATGAGGGCTGCGTATACTAGTATTCAAAGAAAATTGAACATGACTTGTGGATATGATGATGATGATAAAATACAAAAGCAAGTGACATACACGACCGGGCCGTTATGATATAATCCATATTCAGAAGCATGGAAAGGTATACAGATCAAACCCATAAAATTTAATGAGAGTCAACAGCGGAGTGTAAGGCCAATTCTTAGCCAGGGCAACCAAAAAAATTTGGAGACAAATTCAAAATTTGAACAAAATGACGCAAGTGACATATCTCACACCAAAGGCGAGATTGGAATATATGTGATTTTCGGATACCAGAGTTTTAGGCATTTGTGAGTGTTAAGCACAAATCAGGGAAATTGAGATAAACAATTGCATGGAAATCGCCCCGTGGAGCCCTTAGTCAACTCGCCGGCAATTTTAATTATTTTACCACGATTAGCGATTTTTTAATGAAAATATTGCGATTTAAGGAATTCAGCCTATCTCATTAGTTATTAAAGGGTTTGGGTAGGTCATTCTAAAGAAAATTTTTTAGAAAATTTAATTGCAATTAAAGTTAATGTTAATTTTAATTGCAATTATCTCCAAGTTCCGTGGTTTGCCAAGATGAACCTTTGTCTCAGCGTATGATTGATTGATTGATTGATAAGCTTTATTCAAGTGTTAGCATAACATCAGCCACATTTAATGGACCGTTTTACATGTTGTAACACCGTATTCCATTAGATTAATGGTTAACTATCCATTATTTACATTATTATTCCATCAGACAGAGAAAAACCGTTGGACATACCAAACTATATGACCAAGCGCATCCTTATAGATACGAGGCTATTCTAAAGTCTAATCTATGTTACAAAATTATTATTACGACATTCTATCATTTTGCTTCTACATAGTTCAATAAAAACTCCATATGTACACGTGATTTCTGGTTTAACTGCTGCATATAAAGCATTCCATTCACGTATTGAGGAGTATTTCACACTTTTTCTTATTGATTCGGTACGAGCATTAAGTACTCTAAGTCTAGATATTTTGTCAGTGTCCGTTTCACACGTCCATTCAAACCATGAAAACGTCTTATTTTTACTTGATCGACTCACAAATTTAATATGTGATAACTTTTTTCGTTCTATAATGGTCATCATATCGCTTTTTTTAAATAATTCATTATCAGAATATACCTTCTTCATTCGTTTGATGTGTTTCGTTGGGTGAAAAAAATATCGAAGAAATCGCAATATCTTATTTTGCAAATATTCAATTTGCTTGTCAGATTGAATACACCAGAATATTATGGCATAGTCTAATATGCTCATCACATAACATGACATTACAGATTTAATTATATTTGCTGTAAAAAACCTTTTTAGACTGTACATACGTCCTAATGCACATGATACTTTTTTACAGACATTTTCGTAATGGCTTTTGTAAGACAAGCTAGTGTCTAATACAACTCCTAAATATTTGAACGAATTAACTATTTCAATTTGATTTTGACCTAATAATAGAGAACCACACGGGAGGTTTTTTATTCCCTTATCCTTTGCTTTACAAAAGTACATTACCTTTGTTTTATTAATATTTATGATTAAATTGTTTTGATGGCACCACTGTTCAAGTCTTTTGTAACACTCTTTTGTAACTAAATGATCACTTTTTTCAAAGTTCTTGGTGTCATTAGAATCCTCTAGGATGCATCTGTAAAACTTACAAATTAGATTTTAAAAATATAACCAAAAAAATATTTACATACCATAATTAAAATGGCAAGATTCCCTAACCCACCCCACTAGAACACAAATACAACCCTCCCCAGCACTTAATCACGTCGTACCCACTCCAGCATAAATATTTTCCCATCCTCACACCCACTCACGCAGCTACAAAAAACAACCCCCTCCAGCACTCAATTACATTTATTTATGTTGACGTTGATGCTATTTACATTTTAGATAAATTTCAACACAAACATAAAATTAAAGCATTTTTACTACCCAAGTCTTGCTTTTGCAGATATCCCGTCACAATGGTTCACACAAAACGATACGGAAGTCGAAAGCGAAAATCGACAAATTTAGAATCTTTGAAGAAAGCCAGAGAAACCCGTCTATCTTTCCCCCAAAGATCAGCCCCTCCTAACTTGCAATCAAGCAGACGTAAATCCGATCCCCTACTACCGACCACTAGTATCAATCGTAATGAAAATTCTCCACCTTCAATCGAAATCACTGCAAGCAAACTCTACTTTGAATCGTTGCCAAAAGCAAAACCTACTGAAACAATTTTTACCTCAGATACCTTAAATCAGCCTGTCAATAAAATACCTGACCCTCCCAAAGTTCCTGATGGTAGACAAATCTTTGCAATTGGCAGCATAGTTCAAGCAATCCAACTAATAAACAACCATGCTAAGAATTGCCCTAATAAATTGGATTTGAAATTTGAGTCTTTAGTAAACATCTCAATGGAAGTTCAACTAAAATTTAAATGTACCTGTAGCTGGGAAGTCAAAATGCAAACTAAGTCGGACAAAGAAACGTACCCAATAGATCACGCCGTTTGCCTGGCCAGCGCGGCGGTGCCCATAGGCTATGAAGATCTTAGGTGCTTATTTAAAATTCTAGAAGTTCCACCACCTACCTGGCACACATTTAAGAGATATCAAGATATTGTTGAACAAGACTTACAAAAAGACGTTAAAGCTTCCATCATTAAAGCTGGAGAAGAAGAAAAGCGTATCGCCATTGAGTCTGGAAACTTTGTAGTAGTAGACGGGATCCAATATCCTAGTGTGACTGTAGTATGCGATGGAGGGTGGTCTGAAAGATCATATGGCCATTCATACGACTCAAACTATGGAGCAGCCGTAATTATTGGGATGGCAACGAAAAAAATTTTGTACATAGACTTCCGTCAAAAATTTTGCCGCATATGCCAGATCACTGCCAACAAAGGGGTCACTGTTCAGCATAAATGCTACCGAAACTGGGAACAACCACCGACGGCGATGGAATCAGACATTATAGTCAGAGGATTCAAAAACAGTATTCAACAGCATGGTATTGTTTACAGCACATTTGTGGCTGATGGTGATTCTTCCACATTTGCAAAGGTAAAGTATTCTAAGTCAAATCTAAAATTCTGTAACTTATGATGATGAGTTCTAGATGCTATAATAAATCTTTGTTATCAGGTGAAGCACATTTACAATGGTATCGAGGTACAAAAGGTGGAATGTATCAATCATGTCATTCGAAATCTGAACACAAAACTTCGTAATATAGCCGGGAATACTGTCAAAAGACATGTTGAGATTTCTCTTGAAGAAAGAAAAATTCCTCGGATTGAAAACCGATTCCGTCGCGTTGGCCTCGCAGTTCAAGCTGCATGTTCTCACTACAAATCCTTGAACAACTATTCTGAAGATTGGAAACTCTTAAGGGAAGATATTGTAAATATACCACTCCACATTTTTGGTCGGCATACAAACTGTTAATCGTATTTCAAATGTTCGCTAGCTGGAGAAGAATCTGATCTAGTTGATTGTGTGAAAGACAAACCGTTGTTTCATGAACTCTGTAAGGCAATAGATCGAGTGGCAAATTTGAGCAACGGTTTGATTAAACGAGAAAACAGCAATATTGTGGAATGTTTCATGTCCATTTTGGCAAAGTATCTTTAGGGAAAGAGGAAAAATTTAGGTGGTGGAACCCTGTACTCAATGAGAGTAAATTCTGCTGTTCTTAGCTTCAATAAAAGCAAGTTTTGGGTAGCGGAATCAATAAAGCAAGATTTACTACGCAGTAGCTGGAAGTTAGAACATAGAAGAGCATTGGCATCTAGACATCAAAAGCCATCTAAACGTAAACGCCGCATAATTTCTTTCCCTTTCCCGAAGGCAGTCGGAGATTCAAATTATGGCTCAGATCCGGACAGACCAGACATGACTGAAGATCAACTAAAAGAAGCTAAGAAGAGCATTTTTTAATCTCTGCAAGTTGATCCCCAAAAGCAAGAAGAAATAGAAAAATTATCACGCCAACAAGCTTCAAACTATCTTTGGAAAATTGAACGAAAAAAGAGGATAACTGCATCAAACGCAGGAAAGATTTATAAGCTTCGAGATTCAACAAACAATGCTGTAACTTTGGCTTGTCTATTAAATGACTCACCTGTCAATACGCCTGCGGTAAAATGAGGAAAAGATCACGAAATAGATGCTATTAGAGATTACGAAAAGTACATGAGCTATGCTCCAGGGACGGTGCAACCAGCTGGACTAGTTGTTTCTTTAGAACATGGCTGTTTTGCTGCTTCCCCCGATGGTTTCATTGAGAACAATGGCTTATTAGAAGTCAAATGTCCCATTAATTTAAAAGACATGACCATCGAAAACTGGGTTAAAAAAGGAACTGCTAGCACATCGTTAATTCTTAAGGATGGATTTTTTATGCTAAAGAGAGACCATGAAGCGAGTGCTTTGTTGACCGGATCTATCGTACTGACGAAACGTTAGCTCTATGGGAAAAGGTCAAGTCTAAACTTTTAAAGTTTTGGACTGAAGATGTCTTGCCAGAACTGGCAGACTCTCGATTTGATCGAAAAAAGAAACCCAGGATCCCAGAGTATCGAAGAATTGCAATGGAGGCAAAAGAACAAAAAAAATCAAGCGGTCAAAAAAATTAAACTTTTATAATTATAAGTACATATTATTTTTCAATTTTATCTTGTTTGCTTAACAAAGTTAAGGTTACAATAAAATAAACCATAAGGTAAATATGTATATTGTTAATTTGTTTTACGTGGAATTAGGGGAAAGGGAAAGGGGGAGGTGCGGTTAGGGTTTGACTGATGAACCTTTTTGAGTTCACGTCTCTCCTTTTTATTTTTTTACGGGGACTTAATGCAATTTTGCCATAGTGCTTATTTTATTTTAAGAACCGAAGCTTTGGATAATTTATTTAGAATTTTAAAGAAAATCACATTTAAATTATTGGCATCGGATGAATACTTATATACTACATCCTTAATTGATTTACAAATTTATTGCGTGATTATGCGTGTCTATTGAACATGATATTAAATCTGCCTCAATATCTTGGGTATAAAATTAACTTGTGGATGAATAAACTTTGTATTGAAAGTTTCATTTAGTTGTCTCAGCATATCCAATCAAATGTAATTTATTGTCATATATTATGAAAACTAAACCATTTACCCCTAATTTAAATTTCCTTTGCAAGTTTAATTCTAACCGTCAATTTTGCAAAAGTTAAGATAATATAAAGGGCGGGAATGGTCCGAGAGTGAGAGGTGGGTGATTCGGATCATGAAGTTGTCAAAAGTCATATCTCAACCATATACTTCACAAGGAACAAACTGATATTGGAGTGTAGGAATGGTCCGAGGGCGGGAGGTGGG